>JASDQU010104644.1:139804-161488 GCA_032191745.1 Picea mariana | reverse complement strand
ATCAAGGCCATGGTTGTAATCTCTCTTTCACATTTAATATGATACAATAATATGATTCTTTACTATAAAGCTTGTTGTGTTTTATTGTATGATTCCTTGATCACATACATAGGTTTATATTGAGTTTATGATATTACTATCACTTTGATTGGTTGCATTATTTTGCAGGATCATCATTGTATGAGCATTGGAACAGAGCTAGAATGGCGATAGAGAGAGGAAGTGGCGTTTAAATGGTATGTCACCTATCCATCTTTAGTTAGTAAATTCAATATCTAAAACTTAAGGAAAGCATCATGTTTTGGTGTGTTTTTTTCTGGATCTAGGTGGATCTAGGGAGATCAGTTAGTGTCCACACCTACCGATTTGTCCGATAACAACCACCTCCTTATAGGCGTATATTTTTATACCACTAATCTACCATAGTCAGTGTATGAGACTTTTACAAACTTGAACAATCCCGCAAGGGAAGAAACAATGCATAATATATTCATGGCCAAAGTTATTGATGATACCAACCAAGGAAACATGTCGCAAGGGGATTCTTGTGCTTTTCCTTTCTTTAGAAACGTTGGTGTCCCTTTGATGGCCACTTTGTACATTCCGAGGTTGAATGTGCGACTATTGGTTTGGTTGGGTACCATTCGAAATGTTCTGAATGCTCTTGACGCTTCTCAATTAAGAACCTTATTTCATGGGAATCATGTTGATGTTCCTTCATCAACAAACTATTCTCCTCCTCCTTATGCCTTCTCTGGTGAAAGTCTAGCTACTAGTAACTGGAATTCTAAACAAAATAGAAAGAGGAAGAGTATGAATAAGAAATCCCCAACCTCTGCAAGTCATGTTGGAGATAGGTCTTAAACCTCTACAAGTCACATTGAAGACCAACACCCATCCTCTGCAATTCATGCTGGAGGAAAACACCCAACCTTTACAAGTCATGTTGGGGGAAAACGTCCAGTCACTGCTAGTCATACTAGTGATAGGACTGTAGCCTCTGTGAGTCATGTTATCGACCAATCACCAAGCTCTGCAAGTCATGTTGGATATGTCCAACCAATCACTGCAAGTCATGTTAGGGGCACGAGTCTCGTCAATGTGAGTCATATGAATGATATGTAACTAGCCATTGCCAGTTATGATGGGGGCATTAATTATGTTGAGAAATCTAGATGGATAGGACATAAGCCTAAGTTACCTTGTAAGCTTTGAAAGGGAGATCACCTTACTCATTTATGCCCTGGCCTTCCAGAGGCACGAAGATTGTGATCCATGTCTGTGAGCTCTTTTCATTCTGAGTCTTCTGAAGTTTCCTCACAGTCTATTCAACCAGTGGTTCAGAAAGTGGTCACACCAATGTAATCTTCGGGTGATCCCACTCTTCTCTATGAGAGTGTTGAGTCTTTGTGCATTTTTCATGGAAAAGAGAAAATATTGCATCTTTATGTTTGAAGGATTCTTCATGCTTTTTTCTTGAAACTCTTTTTCATTTGTAGAATTAGTGTAACGTTTTATTTTCCAATGTTCTAATTAGTTTCTTTTTCACAAGAGTCTCAAACAACATAAGTTTCACTTCCATTCCTTGAGTAAGAAAATCCCCTAAAATGAACATGCTAATCTAAAATATATTAGTAACATTTTTTCTAGGGTTCACCAATAGCTAAGTCTAGGGCATTGGATTAGGTGTGGAGAGGTAAACTCTCCAAGGCCAACCAAAACTTAACTTAGGTGTCTATTCTAGAGTGTGAAAAATAAACCTTTTAATTACTTAATCCAGGAAGCTCCTCTAACACAGGATTCAAACATGAGGCTACATGGAGGATGGTGAAGGATATATCCGCTCTAGATCTTAACAAAGTGTTTGGGACAATGTGTATTAGGGGTGAATCCTATAGCGTTACTGGCCCAACATGTGGCATACCTCTAAGACACTTAGATATGTACAAGGTACTCTAAGAGTGATTCTATCCCTATTGCATTTCATGCCTCAGGAGGATATTCGAGCTTAGTTACCCTACCCATACACTCACTTGGTTGTCGAATGTACCCCCCTAGTTTTTTATTACAAGTTTGTTTCCTAGTTGTCATTATATAGGTTGACACAAAGGTGACTGCTAGTGGTGTATCGTGGTACCTGAGGAAGACTCTATATTATTTAGGAGACACTTGAAGGGACCATTGGTCGAAGGTCTAGGTAAATCCTTCTTATGGCCAATCATTTTCCTTTGTAAATGTTTTGGATGATTAAGACTTCATATTTCTGGGTTGGAAGAATTCAAAAGGGTCTTTTTTTGTTCGTATACTTTTAGGATTTTCTTCTTAGTGGTGTGATCTGTTCTCCCTAGTTTTCCATAATGAGTTAGTCAATAATTTATTTGGGTCTCTGACCTAAGGTGGTAGACCTCCCACTTTGAGGACTTTTTGGTCTTCTTCTTAGAAATGTAGAGCTGCCTCCTTATAGGCATATATTTGTATACCATTAATCTACCATAGTCAGTGTATGAGACTTTTACGGACGTGAACGATCCCACAAGGGAAGAAAGAATGAATAATATATTCATGGCCAGAGTTCCTGATGATACCAACCAAGGAAACATGTCACAAGGGGATTCTTGTGCTTCTCCTTTATTTAGAAACGTTGGTGTCCCTTTGATGACCATTTTGTACATTCCTAGGTTGAATGTGGGACTACTGGTTTGGTTGGGTACCATTCCAAATGTTCTGAATGATCTTGATGCTTCTAAATTAAGCACCTTATGTCATGGGCATGATGTAGATCTTACTTCATCAACAAAGTATTATCCTCCTCCTTATGCCTTCTTTGGTGAAAGTCTAGCTAGTAGTAACTGAAAGTCTAAACAAAATAGAAAGAGGAAGAATATGAAGAAGAAATCCCCAACCTCTACGAGTCATGTTGGAGATAGGTCATAAACCTCTACAATTCATGTTGAATACCAACACCCATCCTCTGCAATTCATGCTGGGGGAAAACACCCAACCTCTACAATTCATGCTGGGGGAAAACGTCTAGTCACTGCTAGTCATACTAGTGATAGGTCAGCAGCCTCTGTGAGTAATGTTATCAACCAATAACCAAGCTCCGCAAGTCATTTTGGAGATGTCCAACCAACCACTGCAAGTCATGTTAGGGGCACGAGTCTCCTCAATGCGATTCATATGAGTGATATGTAACCAACCATTTCCAGTCATGATGGGGGCATTGATTATGTTGAGAAATCTAGACGGATAGGACATAAGACTAAGTTACCTTGTAAGATTTGAAAGGGAGATCACCTTACTCATTTATGCCCTAGCCTTCCAGAGGCACGAAGATTGTGGTCCATGTCTGCAAGCTCTTTTCATTCTGAATTTTGTGAAGTTTCCTCACAGTCTATTCAACCAGTGGGTGAGAAAGTGGTCACACCAATGCAATCTTCGGTTGATCCCACTCTTCTCTATGAGAGTGTTGAGTCTACTAAATTGGTCACACCGATGAAATATTTGGTTGATCCCACTCTTCTGATGGGGAGTGATGTGTCTATCAACTATGTTTTTAGCATTTCTAATTTAGTACTTTTAGAACAAAGGGACATTCCATTCACTTCAAGAACACCCCTTCCAAGTCCTAGGATGGTTTCCTTTGATTGGAATGACCTTGTTGAGCCTTGCCTCCATTCTTATTCCCTTTTCAAATAAGGGTGGAAATTAATTCAAAAACAATTTACCGATGTATTGTGGATGAAGGATCCTCTGCAAGTACTTTATCTTCCTCGGCTTGGCAAGCTTTGGGTTCTCCTGAGCTTGTGCATGCTTCGCATGAGTTGTTGTCTTTTGATAGACATATTAGTGAATATTTGGGGATCCTTCCCCAATTTCCTATCTCGTTAGGTGGGAATATTGTCCTTGTCAATGTTATAATGGTGAAAGGCCCATTAGATTTTAATATCCTTCTCAAGTGTAATCATGTATATGTTGTGAATGTTGTGGTGTATACATTCTTTTGAGTGATGCATTTCCATCATAATGGAAGCATTGTCACTACCTACCATTTGGAATATGATAATCACCATACTAATTCAGTGTTAGTTCAATTTTCTCCTTTATATGTTCCTAGTTTTCGAGTAGAATCTATCTAGCCACAGATAAATTATGTGGTGTCTTATCCTTGGTGTTCAATTTCTCCTTAGCAGGAACTTTTTCACTCATGTTTTCCTTCTCGAGACTTGGTCTCAACAATTGATCCATTGGTTTATCCAATGGGGGCATGGGAGCCCTTGCTTCCCCCTCTTAGTCCAAGTGATCTCAAGTTTTATTTTGAGTCTAATCTTGTTGTTTGTATATCCTCAAGCCTTTGTGCTTGTGATTCTTTGTTGATAGAATCTACCAACCCTCACCAAAACCTCCATCTTCATATGGAATATGGTCAGTTTTCTTTTCCCTTTGGCACTATCGATCCTCCTTGTTCAAATTATATCTCAGATGTTGAGTTTCCTTTGGATGAGGTTATCCTTGAAGCCATGACTATAGAAAATATACTGTGGGAAGACTTTCACCATGGTTTGTGGTTTCTTCCCTTTTGGGAGACTTTCCAGGTTGACTACCGAAGAGACTCTTGGTCAAAGCCTAGTAGAGGGATCTACTTGAACCAGTACTATGCAAGAGCCATAAGGATGTGGGTGCCTTGTACCATATTGTATAGTCCAAGTTTGTTGTTTTCAAGTTTTTTATTCAGTAGCACCTCTTATTTTCCAAAGGTTCTATTTATATTGGATGTATTAACGTCTGGATGAGTGTTATTGGCCTTATATGAAATATCTTGGAGACATTTTTTCTTTGAAATTTATTCATCATATGAATCCGTTCTGACATGTATTGACCTCGAAATTGGCATATAGGTTAGATTTTTCCCTACTTGCATTTTTTCATTATTCATTTCCTGGCTCATTTGGCCTTAGGATCGACCCCACTGAATTGTGACACTAACCTTCCTTGCTAATAAGTGTGTCATATGTTATGTGATGGATCCTTCCTTCCATGGGAATCCTAGTTAGATCCTTATTTTCCATTTGATTCCCATGTCGAAGTACTTCATAGGCACAAGAGTCTCATTTAGTCCCTCCATGACTTTGTGTTGAAGCCTCATCCTGCTTCTTCATCTTTTTCTGGCCTATACCCAAGGGAATCCCCTAGAGCATGGTTTGTTTCCTTTCAATATCATTTAAAATATGAAAGTAACATCTAGGGAAATATTATTTATCATTTTTGGCCTTGCTTCGATTACATACAAAAACAAGCTCCCTTGGAGTCCTCTTTAAGCTCTTTCCAGACTCCCTAAAATTGAAAATATTGTCGAGCGATCTTCTTTCTCTTCATGCTCATCAAAGTGAAATTCGAAGGCACATCTGTCTGGTGATAGTTTACCCCTTTTCTGATCCGGATGGCTAATTTTACAAAAAAGGTACGCCCTAGGAGCTACAGTTCGCTAGGAGAGTATTCTCAGGTGTAAGTTTAACCATTTTTCTGGCCCGAGGGAGTAAATTTGTGAAAAAGGGTCATTCTTCCTGGTTTTGGTTTAACTCTTTTTCGTGCCTAGGATATTATTTACGAAAAAGGAAACCCCTTGGAGTCTTATTTAATCCCTTTTTAGACTCCCTAAACATGAAAATATCATCGAGTGACCTTATTCCTTTCACACTCGTTAATTGGTCCATAAGGAATCTCTAATTGGCATAAGTTTAACCCTCTTTTTGGCCAATAGATTACCCAGGAAAAAGGTACGCCTCAGGAGACATGTCTCACCAAGAGATTTCTCCTATGTTATGTTTTATACTTTTTCAGGCTCAGGGGACTAAATTACAAAAAAGGATGAGTGAGTCCATAGTTAATCTCTCTTCAGACTCCTTAAAATTGAAAATATAGTCGATTCATCTTGTCTTTGTCATACTTGTTAAAATGGTTTTGAAGAGACGTTCTTTCAGTATAATTTTAACCATTTTCCAGATCGACTGGACTAAGTATGAAAAATGAATACTCTAGCCTTAGTGACCAGAAGAATTCTGCTTGGCATAATTTATTCTTTTTTGGGCCCTGGAGAGTAACCTTAAGAAAAATATCACTCTGGAGTCTTCTTTTAGTTTTTTTCAGACTCTCTAAAAGGGAAAAACCATCCAGCTTACCTTCTCTAGGAACGTAAAACTTTACATGGAAGGAGTCTCATTGTGTCATGCTCTAATCATATCACATGTCTCATCCTTACGTCTTTGGCCTAATGCCAACTTCATGTTGCTATTACTAAACCTTTAGAGCATTCCTTAGGTGTAAGCCTTGTAACATTTTTTCCCTTTGCGATCTGACACCTCGACCCATGGAGGAATTTTCACGAGTGTCGCTATCCTTCACATGTCTCTTTGCACTGAGCATTAGTTTGTTCCATGCGCTTGCAACCAGTTTTCTTTCTCATGACACTCATTCATATTTCATAACGTAACATTATTTTATTCTTTTTCAAGCTAATTAAATACCTGAAAAGACAGAAAAAATCAAATATTCCAAAAAGAAGGGATGTGATGTACATTCTCTTTTATCGGAAGCAAGATAGTCGCCCTTGGATAGAGCACATCCTTCTATTTTTTCTGCAAGAATTGAAATCTAGTATGAACTTAGAAAGTTGTTCTCCCTACATAGAGTTGTGTCCTCCTCCATTTGATTACTCTTCCAAACATATGGAGAGTTTTTGCTGCGTCATGTGTCACAAAATTATATCAATAATATGTTTCCTAAGTCTCATAATTTTGTTGTTCTTTTGTCCAAGGGAAGTTTTCCAACCTCAGTCGGTCATTCTGTAGTTAGTCTCTTGACCTTCATGAGTCGACCATCCTGAGAATGCAGTCAATTTCATATTCAGAATCAACGAAGTCCGATACCTGTTGTTCAAGTTCTTCCAGTATTTCAGTGACACTTTGTCGAAGACCTTAGGGTAGTGAGTCCTACGCTCCTATTATACTCCTACCTGATTTTTGAAAACCTTGAAGATATTGCTCGAGTTATGAAACTATTATCTCCAACTACAGGCATTGTTGCTTCTTGAAAATGCATATAACATTATGTTTGTATCTCTTTAGATGATTTTGAGATGTATCTTAGTTGTGTATTTTTTTGTTGAGACGATCTATCTAGACATTCTTATTTGTCTCGTAGTCATGATTATTTTATATGATATTGATCTAAAATGTACTCGATTGGAAACCATTCTTAGTTTATCCCGAGCATGGGTATAACTGCCTCAGAGATATTATCATTAATTTGTAGATGACATGCTCCTGAATACTCATCCTGGGCTCACTTGACTCTGTGCCTTCACACTATGTAAAGATGTTGTAATGTATTTCGGCCATCAGTTGCTCTTCTGACCTCACACATTAGGGGCATCTTTTATAGTCCAAAAATTCCACATCTATGCATCGAAGACATTGACCCATCCATTTGCATCATTTTCTAAATCTTATTGTTGAGGTTTACTTTTAAAAACAACTTTTTGAATAATGTGCGTGTCATGCTGCACTATTAGCCTACATGCATACGTGTGTTGCTTGCTAGTCATCCCACGTACATACACCTACTACATGCTATTTATCCCGTGTTTACCTCCAAAAAATATAAAATTTCATGTATTTCGGCGGAGTTTACGGGCTATGGAGGGTTTCCTAACTATTCTACCCCCTGTAGCCCATCCCCAAACCGAATAACCATCTTTTTATCATATAAAAAGAGGTCTAAGGGAGTCATTTAGACATATGAACAATATAATAAGAAAACTCTGCCAAAATACTTTCCCTCTCATTGCCAAAATCCTCAACTTTCCCTTCCATCCATTCTCCCTATACAACCCTTCCTTCTTCCCATGGTGGCATGTTGGTTGTGAGAATTCTATGTGGGATTGATGCACTTGGAGTCACGACATAGGAGCTCAGACTTGGTTCATAGAGTGATGTTTGCAAACAAAGGTTATAACCTTTCATCTTGTATATGAATAAAAGAGATTATGTTTGTCCAAAAACTTTGTGTGTACATGTTCTTATCTATTTGATCATTTAAATCCATATTTAGGCTTTTAAGTTATTACTAGAGATTGTATATGTTGTTATGTTGTGTTCTTAGTCTATTGCAAGTCAGCTTTGGGAGGATATCTATGATCTAAGGGGAAACATCAAGTGGAAGAGGTCTACATGAACCGTAACGATTCAAGGTGTTCTTCTTAACCTTCTCTTCCCTCTTTCTTATCACTTAGTCTAGATTGTTTTGGGATAGATTAGAGATAAGTTAGTCTTTTAAGGAAGTTATCACTCTACCTATTCCTTAGACTCAGTTTAGGGAGAATTTTCCCCATAGAACTTTCTACCCAAAATCTACATGTAAAATATTTTCTCTCTTCCCATACTAATTTCCCTTCTTCTCCCTTTCTTGCTTGACTCTCACCCTTCCCAAATATGATTGTACTTTAGCCCGATGATCCCCATAAGTCTGGGATGTGACTCCTCACACCATCCTCTTACATGAGTTTAATGATTGGCTTTGGGAATACTCAACAAAAAATTAGAACGTTCATTCACAATGATAATAATTTTAGGAATGTGCATTTGGATTAATACCCATGCATAATTCCCCCCTTGGACCCCTCTCTCTTGTGGAATCATATCCTTCCATCGTTATCGTCCCTCTCATATCACAGTCACTGATCATTATCTTTATTAATCATTTCAATGTTCGTAATATACAATTTGGCCTTGAGCCATATTAATCAACAATGTCTCTTTACCCCAAACATAACAACTAACCAGCCTAATTGACATTTATACAATTACATTATCATTTTCAAGGATTAAGACTAGGGATGTTACATCAATCATCACATTTAAGGCTTGCACCCAATAAATCAAATTTTATGAGAGGTCACCCATTCTAAGACTCATGTAGATAAAACATGTTTAACTATGGACTTTTCCACACAAACAAGCCCACTTAGCTTCCTATACCATTTGCAAAACCTAAGCAAGTATTGTGCTTTTTGAACTTTTCAATTAGACCTCCCTTGGCTCTTTTATTTAAGTATTGAGGGGATTACACAATCCAAAACATGATATATCATTTTTGGAATTATTTGCATAGATTAATTCATTAATCTATGATCCATATGTATGAGTATTATTCAAAACAAACCAAATTCTCATGATTTTGAATATTCAACTTAGCACTCATTGCATCATATGGGTGAAGCAGTGGGATTGAAACTAGTGAAACTACTCACATAGAATCAACCATCACATTTGAGGATTTCACCCAATAACCATGACTTTGTATGAGGTCATTGATCCCAAGACTCATTTGACACATATGCTTAACTATTGACTTTTCCCCAAAATCAATCCCACTTAGCTTTCTACCCCATTTGGAGAAACCTTTCCAAATATTGTGCATTTTGAACTATTCAATTAGAGCTCCCTTCACTCTTTTATTCAAGTATTGAGAGACTTTTGTAGTCCAACAGGAGGAAACCAGCAAAGGGAGGAGTCAGAGCGACCCTTTTTGGTGTTCCCGGGTATGATACCCTCCAAATCAGAGGAATTATTCAGGGGCAACGGGCAATCACCCTAATAGATGGTGGGGCCAACCACAACTTCATCGATGCTTCACTAGTATCGAGACGGGAACTTCAGACAGAGGAGTTTGAGGGGTTTGATGTTGCAGTAGCAAATGGCCACAAAGTGGAGTGTCTTGATAGAGTTCCATACTTGGAGGTAAGGTTAGGCAACTATACAGTGAGAGATACATTTTATGTGGTTGAACTATCTGACACAGATGTGGTGTTGGGAGTCCAGTGGATGATTACCTTGGGAAAAATCACCACCAATTACCAAACCTTGGAGATGGGATTCAGAGACCATGATGGGAAGAAGGTTTTTCTAAGAGGTATGTCAATAGGAGCACCCAGGACAGTTTCAACCAAGAGGATGGAGAGGATATTCAGACATGGGGAAGTAGCATATGCCGCCGAGTGTTTTCTCACTATGTGGAACGATTTAGAGGGATGAAAACAATACCATACAAAGATCAAAGATTTATTGGGATGACATCAGTAAGTCTTTGAGGCAATTCCACCAAGGAGACCACCTAACAGGGAGAGTATATATATGGACTTCAACACAGGTCTACCCAAGGTCCAGGGTAAGGACTGTATCTATGTAGTGGTCAACAAATTGGCCAAGTTTTCTCACTTCTATGCCATACCGACAAAGTAAAACACAGTTCAGGTAGCTGATATTTTCTTCAAGGAGATCTTCGGACTTCATGGGTTGTAGAAGAACATCGTCAATGAAAGGGACGGTCGGTTCATAGGGACATTCTGGAGAGAGTTTTTTCGGTTGGTGGGGATAGAATTGACACTGGGTTGAAGGGTATTTGAGAAACTATGTAGGAGGACAACAGAGAATGTGGGTAAAGTGGTTACATTTAGGAGAACATTTCTACAACACCACCTTCCATATTCCCATTGGTATGACACCCTTCTGAGTATTGTACGGATATGATGCTCCCACTTTTGTAGACTTGGTATTCGGGGAGAGCAAACCTCCCAAGGCCAAGGATTGGATCATAGAGAGTCAGGAGATTCTCAAGTTGTTGAAAGAGAACCTATAGATGGTGCAAAATCGACAGAAGATAAGTGTGGACATGCACAAGATAGAGAACATCTTTGAGGATGGAGATTTGGTTTTCTTGAGACTCCAACCTTATAGACAGTCATCTCTAAATAAGAGTGGGGTTGAGAAGCTCAAGCCCAGATTTTGCGGTCCTTGTAGGATCATGCACCAAGTAGGCAAGGTTGCTTGCGAGATAGATCTTCTAGAGGGGAGAAAGATTCATAACTTGTTCCATGTGTCTTGCCTAAAAAAGGCAGTGGGACAATTCATTAGTACATCAGAGGAACTTCCCCTGTTGGATGAGGAGGGATAGTTGGAGTTAGTTTTGGAGGAGGTTTTGGAGTTCTAGGAGCAGAAATTGAGGAGCAGGGTCATCAGAGAGTGTTTGATCAGATGGAGAGGGCTTCCAGTAGAGGACATTGTTTGCGAGAGCGAGCAGGTGTTGAAACACTCTGGAATGGTATTGCTTGAGGATAAACAATTTTGGGAAGGGAGGACTATAATGTCCCTTTCCAAATAGGAGCTCTAGAGAGGAGGCTTAATGGTCTAAACCATCTTGTTAGACTATAGCTAGGGCCAGAAAGGGGTAAATAGCATCACTAGAGGTCACTTCAGTCACCGATGTTATATTCGGAAAGGGACACTGAGCTAAAAAGGGTAAAAGGTGCTTTTAAGTCAGTATGGGCTAAAAATAGAAGTCAACAGTGATTTAGGGTTTCAACAGTGATTTAAGGTTTTGGAAGTCAACAGTGAATTAGGGTTTCAACAATGATTTAGGGTTTTGGAAAGCTATAAAGGAAGGGTCAGTGACCTAATTCATCATTATGCAGATTATGACTTGTCATTGAGGAGAAGAGGTGCATCTCAGGAGAGATAGTTTAGTGGATTCCAGGAGGAAGACACTAGTTGGATGATTTCAGTGTTGAGAGACACACCCTAGTCACCAGGGAGATCATTTATGTCTTCAATCCTTCCTCATCATTAGTTACACAATGTTCAGCAGCAAGGGTGCATTCATCCAGAGTGAGGGCGCAACTTCTGAGAGGGTTTTTAGTCAACTTATCCCATCCAGTGAGAATTCTGAGATTTCCCTCCGACCCATTTGAGAGGAAGGAAAGGCACATCTTTTTCCTGGTTCCTCATCCGATTCTGATGGAGGACTCAACTGGGGTGCATATTCCAGACATGGATGTGCAACACTTTTGGCGGATACATTTGTGGTTCCAGAGCGAGCATCAGGCCATATTTAGAGAAACCCTTCCAAACCATGTTCCAATAGACCAAGGCAGTCATTTTGAGACACATCTTGTCCAATTTTGATGGTGGAATCACTAGGAAACATTTTTCCAGAGAGAGAGGGGCGCATTCCCCCATGGGGATCAATCTGGGGTCCAAAATCACCAGCAAGAGGGTCCAACAGTTACCAGTACCGAGGACTAAATCAGGGTGCATCATTTGGGACAGTTTCCAGGCCATTCTGAGAAGTACATCTCCCAAGGAAAACTTTCCAAACTTCCAGCAGTTACCGTTAGAGATGCCATAGTCCCAACACATCCATTGATTCCATAGTGCTCCCATATTCCGGGTATTATCTTTTAGTTTCCTATTTGTACTCCATATAAGATCCTTTGTCTGTTGAGCTAGTTGAGTATTGTCAGTTTATTCAACCGCATTCGGCCATTTTGTAATCCGCAGAGATATCATAATATAAACTTTGCAGTTCTTTGTCACATTTGTTATTTGTATGATCATTTATATGCTATAAACAATTAATACTACACACAGATTAGCAGCGTTTCCTATACTATCCAAGTCAGGAACATTACATCTTATTTCTACTATAACGTTTTCTCGGCTAAACCATTTCTTAAATGAGTTATATGTAGCACTAGAGGAGATGTAAAGCTACAATTTATGAAAAAAAGATGATCATGTTAAGACCCTCTTAGGGTCTTAACATGATCAAGTGTGTGCCATCCTAGATTAGACTTTATTCTCTACCATTGGACTATTGGCTACCTTCCACCTTAGAGGCAATAGGAAATAATATGGGAAAATTTGTCAAGAATTCATATGAAACTTTAAAAGGAAAGTATACCTCATTTGCAAGAATTTGTATTGAGATGGATGTCTCAGAGGCACTACTGAAAGAAAAATGTCTGGAATTTAGGGATGAGGAATGGATGCAAAACATAGACTATGAACAGATCCTGTTTAGATGCAGGAGATGTCATGAACATGGGAATTTATTCAGGGAATGATCGTTAAACAAAATAACAGAGAAAGCTAAAACAAAACAATCCTGGGATGAGGAAGGATTTGTCTGGAAAAACTATAAGGTAAAGGAAATAGATGAAAAAGAAAACCCTCTACATCTAGTAACCCTGAATCAAAGAAATGGGACTGGAAAATCCAAGGGAAAGGGAGACTGGTGAGAAGAAGGAAAATAAGGCAAAGGAGAATCAACAATCTCATAACACCATCAATACTCACAAAGGATCAACATGAGATAGAAACCCAGACACAAGCACTCTAATGTAGGAGGGGGATGACGGTTAAGAAATGACACCAAGTGAGGTCGCAATAGAGAATCCAGATCTACATGACATTGTGGAAAGGGAAGGGATTGACCAACAAAATATTCTGAACCAATGGAAAAGACAAGGAATGGACACCATTCCTTCAGATCAACTGGATCACATTCAATATCTCTTCCTAATAAAGGAGGAAGAAAAAGCTCTAGGAATCAAACAAATGCATGGGGAGATAGGAAAACTAGGCATCAAGTCAAGTGACAACCAACAACTGCAATCGCCAAAGAAATCCAAAAGAAGGAAGGGGAGAAAATCCAACAGTGTGGCTCTTCAGAAACTAGGAGCGCTCCTAATTAATTATGGTAAGATTAAAAAGTTGTTCTCTACCTCTCCCCCTCCTGGTTTAAAATGAAGGTTATCACTTGGAATATAAGAGGCATGAATAGCCCTAGGAAAAAAAATATTCTCAAAAATAAGTTAAAAATGGAAAAACTAGATATTTGTTTTATTCAGGAAACCAAATGTACAACAGAAAAGATGGCATAAATAAGTAAGAAAAGATGGAACAATTACAATTTTATAGTTAGCATATGATAATCACCATCCTAATTCAGTGTTAGTTCAAGTTTCCCATTTATATGTTTCTAGTGTTCGTGTAGACTCTACCATGCCACAGATAAATTATGTGACGTCTTATCCTTAGTGTTCAGTTTATCCTTAGCAGGAACTTGTTCAGTCATGTTTGTCTTCTTGAGACTTGGTCTCAACAATTGATCCATTGGTTTATCCAATGGGGGCATGGGATCCCTTGCTTTCCCCTCTTGGTCCAAGTGATCTCAAATTTCCTTTTGAGTCTAATATCATTGTTTGTATATCCTCAAGACTTTGTGCTTGTGATTCTTCATTGATAGACTCTGCCAACCCTGACCAAAACCTCCATCGTCATATGGAATATGGTCAATTTTCTTTTCCCTTTGGAACTTTCAATCCTTCTCATTCAGGTTATTTTTCGGATGTTGATTTTCCTTCAGATGAGGCTATTCTTGAAGCCATGAATATAGACTATATATTGTGGGAAGACTTGCACCGTGGTTTGTGTTTTCTTCCCTTTTGGAAGACTTTCTAGGTTGACTACCGAGGAGACTCTTGGTCAGAGCTTAGTAGCAGGCTCTACTTGAACTAGTACTATGCATGATCCATAAGTATGTGCAGTACCTTGTACCATATTTTCAAGTTTGTATTCAATAGCACCTCTTATTTTCTGAAGTTTCTATTTATATTGGATTTATTAACTTTTGGATGAGTGTTATTGGCCTTATATGCAAGATCTTAGATACATTTTTTCTTTGACATTTGTTCATCATATCAATTCATTCTGACAGGTATTGACCTTGAAACTGGCATATATGTTATATTTTTCCCTACTTGCATTTTTTCATTATTCATTTCCTGGTTCATTTGGCCTTAGGATCGACCCCAATGAATTGCGACAATAATCTTTCTTGCTGATAAGTGTGTCATACTTTATGTTGTAGATCCTTCCTTCCATGGGCATCCTATTTAGAGCCTTTTTTTCCATTTGATTCCCATGCCAAAGTACTTCATAGGAATAGGAGTCGTGTTTAGTCCAACCATGACTTTGTGTTGAAGTCGCATCCTTCTTCTTCATCTTTTTCTGGCCTATACCTGAGGGACTCCCCTAGAGCATGGTTTCTTTCCTTTAAAACTCATTTAAACTATGAAAGTGACATATAGAGAGATATTATTTATCCTTTTCATCCTTGCTTGGATTACATATGAAAAGGATCTCCCTTGGAGTCCTCTTTAATCTCTTTTCAGACTCCCTAAAATTGAAAATATTATCAAGTGATCTTGTTTCCCTTCAAGCTCATCAAAGTGAAATTCAAAGGCACATTTGTATATCGATATTTTACCCCTTTTTCAGTCTGGATGGATAATTTTATAAAAATGGTACACCTTAAGAGCTACGGTTTTCTAGGAGAGTATTCTCATGTGTAATTTTAACCCTTTTTCGGGCTTGAGGGACTAAATTTCTGAAAAAGGGCCATTCTTGCCGGTTTTGGTTTATCTTGTTTTCAGGCTTAGGAGATTATTTATGAAAAAGGAAACCCCTTGGAGTCTTCTTTAATCCCTTTTCAGACTCCCTAAAAAATAAAAGATCATCGAGTGGCCTTATTCCTTTCACACTCGTTAATTGGTCCAAAAGGAATATCTATTTAGCATAATGTTAACCCTTTTTTCATCCAATAGATTACCCAAGAAAAAGGTACGCCTCAGGAGACATGTATCGCCGGGAGAGTTCTCCTAAGTTATGTTTTATACTTTTTTGAGCTCGGGGGACTAAATTAGGAAAAAGGATGAGTGAGTCCATAGTTAATCTCTTTTCAGACTCCTTTAAATTGAAAACACAGTTGAGTGATCTTGTCTTTATCACACTTGTTAAAATGGTTTTGAAGAGACGCCCTTTCGGTATAAGTTTAACCATTTTCTGGACCAACTCGACTAAGTACGAAAAATGAATACTCTAGCCCTAGTGACCAGAAGAGTTCTCCTTAGTATGATTTTATTCTTTTTCGGAACCTAGAGACTAACCTTACAAAAGATATCACTCTGGAGTCTTCTTTTAGTGTTTTTCATACTCTCTAAAAGTGAAAAACCATTGATCTTACCTTCTTTGGGCTTATAAAAAATTACATGGAACGAGTCTCGTTGTGTCATGTTGTAATCACATCGCATGTCTCATCCTTGCATCTTTGGCCTAATGTCAGATTCATGTTGTTATTGCTAAACCTTTAGAGCATTCCTTAGGTGAAAGCCTTGTAGAATTTTTTCCCTTACGATGACACCTTGACCCATGGAGGAATTTTCCTGAGTGTCCTTATCCTGCACATGTCTCCTTGCACTAAGAATTAGTTTTTTCCATGCACTTGGAACCAGTTTAATTTCTCATGACATTTGTTCCTCTTTCATAACGTAGCATTCTTTTATTATTTTTCAAACTCATTAAATACCTAAAAAAGACAGAAAAAATCAAATATTCCAAAAAGAGGGGATGTGATATACATTCTCTTTTATCGTCAGCAAGATAGTCACCCTTGGACAAAGCACATCCTTATGTTTGTTCTGCAAGCATTGGGATCTAGTATGAACTTAGGAAGTTGTTCTCATTACATAAAGTTGTGTCCTCCTCCATTTTCTTACTCTTCCAAACATATGGAGAGTTTGTGGTGCCTCATGTGTCACAAACTTATGTCAATAATATGTTTCCTAAGTCTCATCATTTTGTCATTCTTTTGTCCAAGGGAAGTTTTCCAACCTCATTCAGTCATTCTGCAGTTACTATCTTGACCTTCATGAGTCAGCCATCCCAAGAATCCAGTCAATTTCATATTCAACATCAATGAAGTTCAATACATGTTGTTCAAGTTATTATAGTCTTTCCATGACACTTTGTCGAAGACCTCAAGGTAGTGAGTCCTACACTCCTATTATAATCCTACCCAAGTTTTGAATACCTTGAAGATATTGATCGAGTTATGAAACTAATACCTCCATCTATAAGCATTGATGCTTCCTGAAGATGCATATCATATTGTAGTTGTATATCTTTAGATGATTTTGAGATGTAGCTTCGTTGTATATTTTTTTACTGCTAGGATCTATCTAGACATTTTTATTTGTCTCGTAGTCATGATTATTTTATATGACATGGATCTACAGTGTATTGTATTGGCATCCATGCTTACTTTATATCGAGCATGGGTATGCCCGCCTCAGAGAGATTATCATTATTTTTCATATGACACGCTCACAAATACTTGTCCTGGGCTCGCTCGACTCCATGCTTTCCCACTATGTAAAGATGTTATAATTTATTTTAGCCATAAGTTTCTCTTCTAAACTCACATATTAGGGGCCTCTCTTATAGTCCAAAAGTACCACATCTATGCATCCAAGACATTGGTCCATCCATTTGCATCCTTTTCCAAATCTTACTGCTGAGATTTCCTTTTAAAAACAACTTTTTGGATAATGTACGTGTTTTGTTGCACTATTAGCCTGCATACATACGTGTGTTGCATTCTACTCATCCTGCATACATATGCCTGTTGCATGCTATTTAGCCTGTGTTTACCTCCAAAAAATATAAAATTGCACATATTTCGGCGTAGTTTACGAGATATGGAGGGTTTCCTAACCAGTCTACCCCTTATACCTGTCTCTAAACTGAATAACCATCTTTTTCTCATATAAAAAGAGGTCTAGGGGATTCATTTAGACATATGAACAAGGGAATAAGAAAACTCTGCCAATATCATTTCCCTCTCATTTCCCAAGTTTTGCATGTTGCTCTGAGTTTTATCCTCATCTTTCCCTTCCATCCATTCTCCCTATTCAACCCTTCTTCCCATGGTGGCATGTTGGTTGTGAGAATTCTATGTGGGATTGGTGCAATTGGAGTCATGACATAGGAGCTCTAACTTGGTTCATAGAGTGGTGTCCACAAACAAAGGCTATAACCTTTCATCTTGTATATGAATAAAAGAGATTATCTTTGTCCCAAAACTTTTTGTGTATATGTTCTTATCTATTTGATCATTTACATCCACATTTAGGCTTTTAAGTGATTAATAGAGATTGTATATGTTGTTATGCTGTGTTCTTAGTCTATTGAAGATCATCTTTGAGAGGAGATCTATGATCCAAGGGGAAACATAAAGTGGAAGAGGTCTACATCAACCGTAAGGATTCAAGGTGTTCTTCTTAACCTTTTCTTCCCTTTCTCTTATCACTTAGTCTAGATATTTTTGGGATAAATTAGAGATAATTCACTCTTTTAAGGAAGTTATCGCTCTATCTATTCCTTAGACTCAGTTCAGGAATAATTTTACCCATAACACTTGATACCCAAAATATACATGTAAAATATTTTCTCTCCTCCCATACTAATTTCCCTTCTTCTCCCTTTCCTCCCTTGCTTGCTCGACTCTCACCCTTCCAAAATATGATTGTACTTTAGCCCCATGATCCCCATAATTCTAGGATGTGACTCCTCACACCATCCTCTTACATGATTTTAATGATTGGCTTTGGGAATACTCAAAAAAAGAGTAGAAGGTTCATTCACAATGATAATAATTTTAGGAATGTGGGTTTGTATTAATATCCATGCATAATTCCCCCTTTGGGCCCCTCTCTCTTGTGGAATCATATCTTTCCATCGTTATCGTCCCTCTCATATCGTAGTTACCAATTATCATATTTATTAATCATTTCAATGTTCGTAATATACAATTTGGCCTTGAGCCATATTAATCAACAATGTATCTTTGCCCCAAACATAACGACTCACTAGACTAATTGACATTTATACAATTGCATTATGATTTCTAAGTCTTAAAACTAGAGATGTTAAATCAATCATCACCTTGAAGGCTTGCACCCAATAACTCAAACTTTATGAGAGGTCACCCATCCTAAGAATCATGTAGCTCAAACATGTTTAACTATGCACTTTTCCACACAAACAAGCCCACTTAGCTTCCTATTCCATTTGCAAAACCTTAGCGAGTATTGTGCATCTTGAAATTTTCAATGAGACCTCCCTTGGCTCTTTTATTTAAGTATTGAGGGTATTCCACAATCCAAAACATGATATATCATTTTTGGAATTATTTGCATAGATTAATTCATTAATCTATGATCCATATGTATGAGTATTAGTCACAACAGACCAAATTCTCATGATTTTGAATAGTCAACTTAGCACTCATTGCATCATATGGGTGAAGGAGTGGGATTGAAACTAGTGAAGCTAATCACATAGAATCAATCATCACCTTTGAGGATTGCACCCAATAACCAGGGCTTCCTATGTGGTCATTGATCCAAAGACTCATCTGACACATATGATTAACTATTGAGTTTTCCCCACAATCAAGCCCACTTAGCTTGCTACCCCATTTGAAAAAACCTTTGCAAATATTGTGCCTTTTGAACTATTCAATTAGAGCTCCATTCACTCTTTTATTTAAGTATTGAAAGGATTTTGGAGTCCAACATATGAGATGTTGGTCAACTAAAATCTGCCCCATTTTGACCGGGTTCTCTTTAAGTCGGTTTGGCTTCCTTGGTCGATGCGACTTGGTTCAACTTGACTTGGTCGACTTACTGTGCCTCCAAATCAACTTGTATTCCTTCCAACTCATTTCTCCAACTCGAATTCCGATTAGTGGACTTCATTTTTATTTCTACTGACTTGACTTGTGGCTTGGTTGGTCGAGTTTTTTTCTATCAATAAAGAGATAAGGTTATATTTGGTACAGATATTTCTGTGTTGATGAAATGATGAGACTATAAACCTCTCATTTACGGATCAATAAAAAAGTCTCCATGAGAAAATTTTTATATCCATTTATTTTTCATTGACTTAAAGGATGTTTTTGGCTTCCTTGGTCGACTTACTCGACTTGTATTCCTTCTTACTCATTTCTCTAGCTCAACTTCCAATTAGCAAACTTCATTTTTATTTAGATCGACTCGACTTGTGTCTTAGTTAGTGAGTCTTTTTCCGTCTATAAAAATCTAAGATTATATTTGTTACATAAATTTCCGTGTTGATCAAATGGTGTGACTATAAGCCTTCCATTTACATATCAATAAAAAAAAGTCTCCATTAGAAATATTTCTCAACTCTGTCATTATGCACTTTCTCTGACACGTCCACACGATAGGCAACTCCACTAGATGTAAGATGTCGGTGATCAAGATTAGATTCCGACTGAGTTATCAGTAGACCCATTCAAGATTAGATTCCATCATGAGGGTTCCAATCACAAAATAATAATTCACAAAATAACTTTTAAAGTGTCGTACCACGGAGTTAGCCCACTTTGGCAATTAGTACACGGAACCAAGAATTTTTTATAAAAAATAAAACCTTGAAAATTGTGAGATTACGGAGTTGGTTTTGTCAGCAACCTCACATTCATGTAATAAATTGGATAGGGGCTTCCTTAATATGATTATTTCAATTTATTAATGAGAAAATAAAAATTGAAGGTAGAGAAAAATATTTATTTTAACTAATGCAAATTCCAAAATTAATTCAAGGTTGTGTTAATGGAATTCTAGTGAAGTCTGTTGGACAGATCTAAGAATAGGATTTTAATTTTTACTAAACGTTCTATTTTTTGTTTTTTGTTTTTTCGGAATCTGTAAATTTGGATAAAATTATTATTTTATGTTATTTAAATTGCATTTCTGAATACATAAATTGACTCAACTTTATGAAAATCCTAGAGCACTTTGATTATAGAAACTTAGCCACTCAAATATGAAGATCCAATTGTTGTAGGAAAATCTGCCTGCGGACAAGTAGATCGACCTCTAAGGCTTGACCTTAACCCTAGACAGAAAAGTGCTTATCATGCACACTGAATTTATTTCGAATCTATCTAAGCCTAATGCATGAGAAGGGAGAGTAACAGAAGTACCTCTTAACCGACGTTTGTCCCTGCACGCTCTGAGTTGCACTCCAATACTTTGCTCCTCGCTGAGGTCTGTGGAAAAAACAAGATACGACCACTTCCTACTCTATTGACATTAGATGGAAAACAGATCTATCACTGAATGATAAGTTCATGTAACATCAGACACAAACTAGAAAGAAAGCCAAGCGTGTCATATTAATGAGAATAACGACAGCAGTACTTACAATCGTAGATGCGAATGCGACAGCTTCGTCAAGTCCTCTTCGTCTAACCCTTGCCTAAACGATCCACAACCTGGATGACAGCAGCTTCAATGATTGCTCTCCTTTGGCTGACTGCGAGTTTCCTCCAAGATCATAATTTTCACATATTCTGTTTCTCTTCCACACTTATGAGATCATAAGTTTGGTGTGATTCCTTCTCTCATCACCATAGAGCTTTCTTATATAGGTTGGGAGGAGCCTAACCATTTGAGTTATGTTTAGAACCAGTTGATAACCTCCTCTTTGGATCAGAGATCTTTTGACAAAACCAAGAATTCGATCTCAACCGCCTCCTAAACTCGAATGATTCTCCCATTATTCTTCTCACCGGGCTAACAATTTACCCAGAATAGAGAGCGCTCCCTTAGAAGGGGCACCAGAGCGTTAGAACGCTCTTGAACAAGTCAAGGGAAGCGCCAGCGCTTCAAATCTGAGCAGCGCTTCTACAAAGGGGTGGAGAAGCGTGATAACACTTCTGAGGTATGGTAGAAGGGCGCCGACGCTCCTCAAGCAGTTTTAGGGGAGCGTTCCCCTTCCAAACCCTTGATTTAGAATCCCTCTTAGGTGTTAAGAGATGTTTGACTTCAGTGAACCAGTTTCTTCCTTCAAACCAAGTCTATAAGATGTTTCAAGTGCCTCTTTAGTGTCATCATTGTGATAACATGATCCGACAACA
>JASDQU010104644.1:109839-134087 GCA_032191745.1 Picea mariana | reverse complement strand
ACCTTCCACATGTCCATTGGTATGACACCCTTCCGAGTATTGTATGGATATGATGCTCCCACTTTTGTAGACTTGGTCTTTGGGGAGAGCAGAGCTCCCAAGGCCAAGGATTGGATCATAGAGAGTCACGAGATTCTCAAGTTGTTGAAAGAGAACATGCAGATGGTGCAAAACCGACAGAAGATAAGTGTGGACAGGCACAAGATAGAGAATAGCTTTGAGGTTGGAGATTTGGTTTTCTTGAGACTCCAACCCTACAGATAGTCATCTCTAAAGAAGAGTGGGGTCGAGAAGCTCAAGCATAGATTTTATGGTCCTTATAGGATCATGAGCTGAGTAGGCGAGGTTTCTTGTGAGATAGAGATTCCAGAGGGGAGAAAGATTCATAACTTGTTCCATGTGTCTTGCCTAAAAAAGGTGGACAATTAATTAGTACATCAGAGGAGCTTCCCCCGTTGGATGAGGAGGGATAGTTGGAGTTAGTTCCGTAGGAGGTTTTGGAGTTCCAGGAGATGAAATTGAGGAGCAGGGTCATCAGAGAGTGTTTGATCAGATGGAGAGGGCTTCTAGTAGAGGACGCTACCTGGGAGAGAAAGAAGGTGTTGCAACACCTTGGACTAGTATTGCTTGAGGAAAAGCAATTTTGGGAAGGGACGACTATAATGTCCCTTTCCAAATAGGAGCTCTAGAGAGGAGGCTTAATGGTCTAAACCATCTTGTTAGACTATAGCCAGGGCCAACAAGGGGTAAACAGGATCACTAGAGGTCACTTCAGTCATCGGTGTTATATTCGAAAAGTGACACTAAGCTAAAAAGGGTAAAAAGTGCTTTTAAGTCAGTATGGGCTAAAAATAGAAGTCAACAGTGATTTAGGGTTTTGGAAGTCAACAATGATTTAGGGTTTTGGAAAGCTATAAAGGAAGGGTCAACGACCTAATTCATCATTATGCGGATTATGAATTGTCATTGAGGAGAAGAGGTGCATCTTAGAAGAGATAGTTCAGTGGNGGCCAGCAAGGGGTAAACAGGATCACTAGAGGTCACTTCAGTCATCGGTGTTATATTCGAAAAGTGACACTAAGCTAAAAAGGGTAAAAAGTGCTTTTAAGTCAGTATGGGCTAAAAATAGAAGTCAACAGTGATTTAGATTTTGGAAGTCAACAATGATTTAGGGTTTTGGAAAGCTATAAAGGAAGGGTCAACGACCTAATTCATCATTATGCGGATTATGACTTGTCATTGAGGAGAAGAGGTGCATCTTAGAAGAGATAGTTCAGTGGATTCCAGGAGGAAGACACCAATTGGCTGATTTCAGTGTTGAGAGATACACCCTAGTCACTGGGGAGATCATTCAGGTCTTCCATCGTTCTTCAGCATCAGTGACACAATGTTCAGCAGCAAGGGTGCATTCATCCAGAGTGAGGGCATAGCTTATGAGAGGGTTTTTAGTCGACATATCCCATCCAGGGAGAATTTTGAGATTTTCGTCCGACCCATTTGAGAGGAAGGAAAGGCACATATTTTTCCTGGTTCCTCATCAGATTCTGATGGAGGAATCAACTGGGGTGCATTTTCTAGACTTGGAGGTGCAACACTTTTGGCGGATATATTTGGGGTTCCAGAGCGAGCATCAGGCCATATTTAGGGAAACCCTTCCAAACCATGTCCCAGTAGACCAAGGTAGTCAATTTGAGACACATCTTGTCATATTTCGATGGTGGAATCACTAGGATGCATTTTTCCAGAGAGAGAGGGGCGCATTCTCCCAGGGGGATCCATCTGGGGTCCAAATTCACCAGCAAGAGGGTCTGACAATTACCAATACTGAGGACTAGAGCAGGGTGCATCATTTGGGGCAGCTTCCAGACCATTCCGAGAAGTAAATCTCCCAGGGAAAACTTTCCAGACTTCCATCAGTTACCATCAGAGCTGCCATAGTCCTAGCGCATCCATTGATTCCGCAATGCTCCCATATTATAGGTATTATCTTTTAGTTTCTTATTTGTATTTTGTCTAAGATCCTTTGTCTATTGAGCTAGTTGAGTATTTCCACTTTATTCAACCTCATTCGGCCATTTTGTAATCCACAGAGATATCATAATATAAACTTTGTTGTCCTTTGTCGCATTTGTTATTTGTATGATCATTTATATGCTGTAAACGATTAATCATACACATAGATTAGCAGTGTTTCCTAGACTATCCAAGTCAGGAACATTACATCTTATTTATACTATAGATTTTTCTCGGCTAAACCATTTCTTAAATGAGTTATATTTATCACTAGAGGAGACCTAAAGCTACAATTTACAAAAAAAAAGATGATCATGTTAAGACCCTCTTAGGGTCTTAACATGATCAAGTGTGTGCAAGTCTGCATTAGACTTTATTCTCTACCACTGGACTATTGGCTACCATCCACCTTAGAGGCAATAGGAAATAAGATGGGAAAATTTTTCAAGACTTCAGATGCAACTTTAAAAGGAAAGTATACCTCATTTGCAAGAATTTGTATTGAGATGGATGTCTCAGGGGAACTACCAAAAGAAAAATGTCTGGAATTTAGGGATGAGGAATGGATCCAAAACATAGATTATGAACATATCTTGTTTAGATGCAGGAGATGTCATGAACATGGGAAATTATTCAGAGAATGATCATTAAACAAAAGAACAGAGAAAGCTAAAACAAAACAATCCTGGGATGAGGAAGGCTTTGTCTGGCCAAACTATAAGGTAAAGGAAATAGATGACAAAGAAAACCCTCTACATCTAGTAACCCTAAATAAAATAAATGGGACTAGAAAATCCGAGGGAAAGGGAGACTAGTGAGAAGAAGGAAAATAAGGCAAAGGAGAATCAACAATCTCATAACACCATCAATACTCACAAAGGATCAACATGAGATAGAAACCCGAACACAAACACTCCAATGCAGGAGGGGGATGATGGCTACGAAATTACACCAAGTGAGGTCGCAACAGAGAATCCAGATCTACATGACATTGTGGAAAGGGAAGGTATTGACCTACAGAATATTTTGAACCAATGGAAAAGACAAGGAATGGACACCATTCCTTCAGACCAACTGGATCAAATTCAATATCTCTTCCTAATAAGGGAGGAAGAAAAAGATAGAGGAATGAAATAAATGCATGGGGAGATAGGCAACCTGGGCATCAAGTCGGGTGACAACCAACAACTGCAATCGCCAAAGCAATCCAAAATAAGGAAGGGAAGAAAATCCAACAGTGTGGCTCTTCAGAAACTAGGAGCACTCCTAATTAATTATGGTAAGATTAAAAAGTTGTTCCCTACCTCTCCCCCTCCTGGTTTAAAATGAAGGTTATCACTTGGAATATAAGAGGCATGAATAGCCCTAGGAAAAAAAATATTCTCAAAAATAAGTTAAAAATGGAAAAAACTAGATATTTGTTTTATTCAGGAAACCAAATGTACAATCGAAAAGATGGCACAAATAAGTAAGAAAAGATGGAACAATTACAATTTTCCAGTTAGGTTCTGATAATCACCATCCTAATTTGGTGTTAGTTCAAGTTTCCCATTTATATGTTCCTAGTGTTCGTGTAGACTCTACCCCACCACAGATAAATTATGTGGCATCTTATCCTTAGTGTTCAATTTATCCTTAGCAGGAACTTGTTCAGTCATGTTTGTCTTCTCGAGACTTGGTCTCAAAAATTGATCCATTGGTTTATCCAATGGGGGCATGGGAGCCCTTTCTTCCCCCTCTTGGTCCAAGTGATCTCAAATTTCCTTTTGAGTCTAATATCGTTGTTTGTAGATCCTCAAGACTTTGTGCTTTTAATTCTTCATTGATAGACTATGCCAACCCTGACCAAAACCTCCATCGTCATATGCAATATGGTCAATTTTATTTTCCCTTTAACACTTTCGATCCTTCTCATTCGCATTATTTCTCAGATGTTGAGTTTCCTTCAGATGAGGCTATTCTTGAAGCCATGAATATAGACTATATACTGTGGGAAGACTTGCACCGTGGTTTGTGTTTTCTTCCCTTTTGGGAGACTTTCTAGGTTGACTACTGAGGAGACTCTTGGTCAAAGCTGAGTAGCAGGCTCTACTTGAACTAGTACTATGCATGATCCATAAGGATGTGTAGTACCTTGTACCATATTGTACAGTCTAGGTTTGTTATTTTCAAGTTTTGTATTCAGTAGCACCTCTTATTTTCCGAAGTTTCTATTTATATTGGATTTATTAACTTTTGGATGAGTGTTATTGGCCTTATATGAAAGATCTTGGATACATTTTTTCTTTCACATTTGTTCATCATATCAATTTGTTCTGACAGGTATTGACCTCGAAACTGGCATATATGTTATATTTTTCCCTACTTGCATTTTCCATTATTCATTTCCTGGTTCATTTGGCCTTAGAATTGACCCCAATGAATTGCGACAATAACCTTCCTTACTGATAAGTGTGTCATACTTTATGTGGTAGATCCTTCCTTCCATGGGAATCCTAGTTGGAGCCTTGTTTTCCATTTGATTCCCATGCCGAAGTACTTCATAGGAATAGGAGTCGTGTTTAGTTCAGCCATGACTTTGTGCTGAAGTCGCATCCTTCTTCTTCATCTTTTTCTGGCCTATACCCGAGGGACTCCCCTAGAGCATGGTTTATTTCCTTTCAAACTCATTTAAACTATGAAAGTAACATCTAGCGAGATATTATTTATCCTTTTCAGCCTCGCTTGGATTACATATGAAAAGGATCTCCCTTGGAGTCCTCTTTAAGCTCTTTTCAAACTCCCTAAAATTGAAAATATTATCGAGTGATCTTGTTTCCCTTCAAGCTCATCAAAGTGAATTCAAAGGCACATTTGTCTATCGATATTTTACCCCTTTTTCAGTCCGGATGGATAATTTTACAAAAATGGTACGCCTTAAGAGCTACGGTACGCCTTAAGAGCTACGGTTCGCTAGGAGAATATTCTCATGTGTAAGTTTAACCCTTTTTCGGGCCCGAGGGACTAAATTTCTGAAAAAGGGCCATTCTCACCAGTTTTGGTTTATCTCGTTTTCAGGCTTAGGAGATTATTTATGAAAAAGGAAACCCCTTGGAGTCTTCTTTAATCCCTTTTCAAACTCCCTAAAAAAGAAAATATCATCGAGTGGCCTTATTCCTTTCACACTCATTAATTAGTCCAAAAGGAATATCTATTTAGCATAATGTTAACCCTTTTTTCGGCCAATAGATTACCCAGGAAAAAGGAACGCCTCGGGAGACATTTCTTGCCAAAAGAGTTCTCCTAAGTTATGTTTTATACTTTTTCGAGCTCGGGGGACTAAATTAGGAAAAAGGATGAGTCAGTCCATAGTTAAGCTCTTTTTAGACTCCTTAAAATTGAAAACACAGTTGAGTGATCTTGTCTTTGTCACACCCGTTAAAATTGTTTTGAAGAGACATCCTTTCGGTATAAGTTTAACCATTTTCTGGACCAACTCGACTAAGTATGAAAAAGGAATACTCTGGCCCTAGTGACCAGAAGAGTTCTCCTTAGTATGATTTTATTCTTTCTCGGACCCTAGAGACTAACCTTACAAAATATATCACGTTGGAGTCTTCTTTTAGTGTTTTTCATACTCTCTAAAAGTGAAAAACCATCGATCTTACCTTCTCATGTCATGTTGTGTCATGTTGTTCTTAGGAGTCTTGTTGTGTCATGTTGTATTCACATCGCATGTCTCATCCTTGTGTCTTTGGCCTAATGTCAAATTCATGTTGTTATTACTAAACCTTTAGAGCATTCTTTAAGTGAAAGCCTTGTAGAATTTTCTCCCTTACGATCTGACACCTTGACCCATGGAGGAATTTTCCTAGTGTCCTTATCCTGCACATGTCTCCTTGCACTGAGAATTAGTTTTTTCCATGCACTTGGAACCAGTTTGTTTTCTCATGACATTTGTTCATCTTTCGTAACGTAGCATTCATTTATTCTTTTTCAAACTCATTAAACACCTAAAAAAGAGAGAAAAAATCAAATATTCCAAAAAGAGGGGATGTGATATACATTCTCTTTTATCGGCAGCAAGATAGTCACCCTTGGACAAAGCACATCCTTCTATTTGTTCTGTAAGCATTGGGATCTAGTATGAACTTAGGAAGTTGTTCTCATTACATACAGTTGTGTCCTCCTCCGTTTTCTTACTCTTCCAAACATATGGAGAGTTTGTGGTGCCTCATGTGTCACAAACTTATGTCAATAATATGTTTCCTAAGTCTCATCATTTTGTCATTCTTTTGTCCAAGGGAAGTTTTCCAACCTCAGTCGGTCATTCTGCAGTTAGTATCTTGACCTTCATGAGTCGACCATCCCAAGAATCTAGTCAATTTCATATTCAACATCAACGAAGTTCGATACATGTTTTTCAAGTTATTCTAGTCTTTCCATGACACTTTGTCAAAGACCTCAGGGTAGTTAGTCCTACACTCCTATTATAATCCTACCCGAGTTTTGAAGACCTTGAAGATATTGCTCGAGTTACGAAACTACTGCCTCCATCTATAGGCATTGATGCTTCCTGAAGATGCATATAATATTGTATTTGTATCTCTTTATATGATTTTGAGATGTAGCTTCGCTGTGTATTTTTTCTCTCTTACGATCTATCTAGACATTTTTATTTGTCTCGTAGTCATGATTATTTTATATGACATGGATCTACAGTGTAATGTATTGGCATCCATGCTTATTTTATCTCAAGCATGGGTATTCCCGCCCCAGAGAGATTATCATTATTTTTCATATGACACGCTCACAAATACTCGTCTTGGGCTCGCTCGACTCCATGCTTTCCCACTATGTAAAGATGTTATAATGTATTTCAGCCATCAGTTTCTCTTCTAAACTCACACATTATGAGGCATCTGTTATAGTCCAAAAATGCCACATCTATGCATCCAAGACATTGGTCCATCCATTTGAATCATTTTCCAAATCTTACTGCTCATATTTCCTTTTAAAAGAAACTTTTTGGATAATGTACGCATTTTGTTGCTCTATTAGCTTGCATACATACATGTGTTGCATTCTAGTCATCCTGCGTACATATGCCTGTTGCATGCTAGTTAGCCTGTGTTTACCTCCAAAAAATATAAAATTGCACGTATTTCGGTGGAGTTTATGAGCTATGGAGGGTTTCCTAACCATTCTACCCCCTATACCTGTCTCCAAACCAAATAACCATCTTTTTCTCATATAAAAAGAGGTCTAGGGGAGTCATTTAGACATATGAACAAGGGAATAAGAAAACTCTGCCAATATCCTTTCCCTCTCATTTCCCAAGTTTTGCATGTTCCTCTGAGTTTTAACCTCATCTTACCCTTCCATCCATTCTCCCTATACAACCCTTCCTTCTTCCCATGGTGGCATGTTGGTTGTGAGAATTCTATGTGGGATTGGTGCAATTGGAGTCACGACATAGGAGCTCTAACTTGGTTCATAGAGTGGTGTCCGCAAACAAAGGTTATAACCTTTCATCTTGTATATGAATAAAAGAGATTATCTTTGTCCCAAAACTTTGTGTGTATATGTTCTTATCTATTTGATCATTTACATCCACATTTAGGCTTTTAAGTGATTACTAGAGATTGTATATGTTGTTATGTTGTGTTCTTAGTCTATTGGAGATCCTCTTTGAGAGGAGATCTGTGATCTAATGGGAAACATCAAGTGGAAGAGGTCTACATCAACCGTAAGGATTCAAAGTGTTCTTCTTAACCTTTTCTTCCCTTTCTCTTATCACTTAATCTAGATTGTTTTGGGATAGATTAGAGATAAGTCAATCTTTTAAGGAAGCTATCGCTCTACCTATTCCTTAGAATCAGTTCAGGAATAATTTTACCCATAACACTTGCTACCCAAAATATACATGTAAATTATTTTCTCTCCTCCCATACTAATTTCCCTTCTTCTCCCTTTCCTCCCTTGCTTGCTCGACTCTCACCCTTCTCTCACAAATATTAATCATTTTAATTACAAGTGAATAATAATAATGCATGAAGTATTTTTCCCACAAATGCATAATTAAATGCATGAGAAATAAAACTCAAGAAAACATCATTTAAATCCACTTAAACTCTTTTGTTGCCACCTTAAAATCAACATGGCGCAAATTAAGAAGTTCTTTCATGTGTGGAGATCCATTCGGATCACACCTCCCCACAAAAGAAACTTTTGGTCTCCAAAAGTATCAGCTTCAATCCATCATCAAGTGCATGCAAATGTCTCTGAAAGGCACGTTCCCTTAAGACTCCTTCACCCCTATTCTTCGGAATCAGAACGCAATACCAACACCTACAACTACTGCAACGCAAATGCCTAAAAAAGGAACATCCCCTCAAGAATCCTTCACCTATGTTCTTCAGAATCGCAATGCAAACGCCCACAACTGTTTAAAATTGCAACCTATAATTGATGATAACCTGTATCTGTGACTGATCATTCATGTTTACATTTTGTTTTGAAACACTTGCCAAGAGTTTATAACCACACTCATTGGTCAAGTTTACATGAAAATGCCAAAAATAGGCTTGCCTCAATCAACTTTTTACAAAGAAGCCAACAACGCTTAATGCGCAAAAATACACCTCTCACTCTTCCTCACATAAGAGTGGCTAAACAAGCCTTTTTACAATGCTTCATAATCACTTTTACATGGAAATTACATGCTTCAAAATAAAACGAAGGCTCGAGACCTTTACATGGCCAACACATCAAATCTGATGTCAAAATATGCACTATGGTGAGAAATCCTCATGGAAAAAATGTACTAGAGGTGGAAGTTCTCAAAATCCAACTACAACATTATGAGCATCATTTCCAAAGTGCCCCTTCCATGCCATCTTTCCACATGGTAAATATTTTTAAATAGTTCACATAGAAGAACTATAATGGACATACCTATTTTGCAAAAGGTGCCCTTGGAATTTGGTCTTCGGTTTATGGTTCCAATGATGGTATCTTGACAATCAATACTTTGGCCTCCTTGCTAACGTTCACAATGTTGTGGCATGTCTTTGGCTCTTAGTCTTATGATCGACCCTTGTACAAAGGCTTATAGAACCTGCAATTAAAACCAAGTTTCGCCCATCATACCACATCACATATATTCAACCTCAGCCTCTGATCTATGGCTCTCGGGTCTTTAGGCAGGAAGAATCAATCAAGTGAAGTTCTCGCCTACCCAGTAAATAATTGTTGCACAGATCGAATGACTTCTCCCCAAACTACTCATACATACTGTGTGGATCGGTAACTTGACTTCAACGTTCCCTGATACGTTTGGCTCTTTGGCACCTGCAACTGATCACCAGATCCAAATCCAATTTGTGTGCTTTGATTTTGGTCTCGATATTTCACAAGTGAGAAATTCGGTGGTCCAAAAACCAAACCTCGATCTGTGGTCTCGGTTCCATGGTATGGGTTCTCTACAACTCGGCAGTAAGAAAACAGTGGCAATGCCTTTCCAAACAATGTAATTGCCGCAAACTAAAGCGATGCATGCATTCCATCCAAGTACAACACATGGAAAGTTGAATGCAGTAATTACTCCAACTATTCCAAGAGGATTCCAAACCTCCATCATCATATGATTGGGTCGTTCTGAAGGTATGATAGAGCCATTCAACTGTCGACTTTCATGCCACATCGAGTGGAAATAAGTGGACACATGTCGCACCGTTTTATACTACGTCCAAAACAATATTAATGGACTCTCGATCACCGGTATTCACATCGTCTGCAATATGAGATTTATGGATTTGATCTGCGAGCTATGGGAGCCACATATTGGAGAATATTAGTGGAGATTTAGTGGATCACATCGTATTGGATATTCATCTATCCGCACCACAGGAGGGAGCCACGTATTGGAGAATAATCTCCCATGAATCTAGATCGATCCCAGTATTTGAGAAAACCCCCTCAGTATTCTCTAGGGGAGGGTCGAGCCCGACATTCCTTCATCACGTCTTCGTTAAACCTCGCGGGAAAATCGTGAACATAAACATACCTCCCACTGCATGGATCACTGCTATTCTCAGCGGTTTTCAGGGCCTTCAGGAAGGGTTTCGGCGGCAAAAGATTCTGATTTTCCCGTCCATGGACGAGAATTCCCTCATATTTGTACTGCGGAGCATTGTCGAGAGCAAAGAATGGGAAATAAAATATGATGCACCACATAGCACAACATATCAATACCATATAAAATAATTTGTAGCGGGACTTGCCTGTGGATTTGTCCATTCTCTTACGTCCGAGGTTCAAACCGGGTGGCATCACATCACGCTACTACAGTATTCGTCTACGAGTCTCTGCCATCTCCCAGTGCCATCTTCTCCTCATCTGTCTTTGAGAGGTCCGGCCCAAACAAGGGACGTTTCCCTTGCAATTCTGACAAGAGCCATGCTTGTCGTTGTTCCTCTAACCACTCTTTGTAGGATCCAATGCCTAACTGCCTTGTAATTGCATCAGCAACATCACTGTGTCTGTCAGATTCCTGTCTGATATCCATCTTAACAAATGACAAACCGAATGTTGAAACTTGACGCATAAAATCAAGAAGACTGCCATCTGCAATTGGCTGGTCCCCAGTAGAACACAGTGATTGGTAACAAAGTTCAAGTGGCTCCAAAAACTCGTCGGTATTTGGGTCCTGGAAAACAAACAACCATTTCATCCATCAGTTCACGCCACTCAGGCTTTGATGCAACTGGAGGCCGCATTCCATGCTCAAGAGTGGTAGTAGTAAATCGTTGGAGAGTTTTGTTCCCAGTATAATCCTTCCCACCGAGGGCAAGGCAAGCAATGAAATGGTGACCAGGGGTAGTTGGGAGGAAGATAAGGAAGGCTGTGGTCATCGACCATATCCAAGATAAGAGGCAACTTTCTCATCCGGAGGCCATTTGGCGCAATTTTCACGCCGTTGGATTTCTATTGTCCAACCCTTCGCAATGACGCCATTACTTCTTGATTCTGAGTCGGAAATTTTTTGAGTGTTTTCCATCAAAAGGGAGATACCTGCCCCCATAAAACTCGAAATTTTGCAACATAGAAGAAATAAAACTTGTAGAAACATTATGAACTGCTTACCGAACCAGCACCAAGCACTTTCATCTCGTAATCGTGCTTTTCCAATGGTGGATGGAGCCTCCTTCTTCATAGGCTCTTTTACATTCTACTTGTTTAACTTTTGGCGAATTTCAGGGTGCAATTTCCAACACTTTTTCTCCCAATGGCCACTGATTTTGCAGAAATTGCAGAAATTCCTTCATCTTCCATTCAGCTGTACATTCCTTGCAGGAAGATACAAAAGGTTCTTCTTCTGCTTGGTCTCACTTCTCATGGACACATCCGTCTTCTTAACCCACATTTTCTTTGTTTGATGCTTAACTACATCACGGTTAGAAGATATATGGAAGCAATCATTTCTTATATGCAAAAGAAGAACTTGAATGACTATTATACCTTCCTGACTTGTCCTTGAACTGATGAGAACTAATTGTCTTGATTCCCTTCTTGGAATCCGGTGGTGAAGAGATGGCTTTCGTTTCAGCAACTTTCGAGCATTCTCCTTTCTCTTCATGTCCATAACCCAAGCCTGCAAATGGTTGTCTTGGTACAACCTCCAATGACTGGGTGACTCCTTGACCATTAATGCCAAGTCCACCTCCTCTATACCCCATCTTCGTGAGGATCTTCATGCCAACATTAGTTTCATATTGAGAGAAAACAGAACATGAAGAAACATCATATACCTCGGTTTGAGATGCAACATCCATATTCTCAACCTTCTGCAACTTAGTCAATAACTCTTCTTTGTCTCGTAGCATTTCTTGAAGCTCCTGCTTCTCCTCTTCAGCTACTTGCAAAAGTCTTCTCAATTCTGCATTGTCAGCTTGAATGTTGTCATTGATCTCTTGCAACTCTTACATTCTTTCAGCGCGCTTTGCTCCTCTACCCATCCTGCAAAGCAGTCACCTGCTCCGATACCACTTGATCCGTAAACGGGTCGAGTACTACTCTCCCAAATGTTTATAATGTGAGGATCTTTAAATTGACTGTGGCTTATACATGTTTTATTGAGCATATTAGTTCATCTATCATAATGCATTAAAACACATAAACATAAGCAAATGAACATAGAATAGAGAAAAACACATGAAGACAAATAAGAGAGAGACAACCGATGTTGATAACGGAGTTCACCCCTCAACCTTTGGGGCTACGTCTCCGGACCTGCTCCAACTGGAATGCAGATCTTCTATATTCCTTCTTCAAAGTGAGCTCTCAAAACTCTCTTACATTCAAGGACTATGGCTCTTCATTAGCTCAACACTATGGATTTCAATAGCTAAGCACTCTCTCTTCTCTTCTCCTTCTCCTCAACATGGCTCACATAAGGAATATATATAGTTTTTCCTTACTCACTCTCCAACTAAGAGCATTAATTACAAGATCCACATTTGTAGGATCTAATTACAAAGAAGGAAAAACAAGATCCTTAAAAGTAGGATCTTCAACCATCTTAGGCTCAAAAATGGAAAAGTCTCAAAACCACCCAAAGACTTTCCAACCATGCCCTTGATTCTCTCAATCTACAATTGAGAAAAAAATGGCAAATTGATGTGAGTTGGTTTCTCACATGAAAACCAATTTCCATAATTAATAAATGAATAATATGTGAGACAATTTTTCTCTCACAAATTTTAATTATAAGTGAATAATAATAATGCATGAAGTATTTTTCCCTCAAATACATAATTAAATACATGAAAAATAAAACTCAAGAAAGCATCATTTAAATCCACTTAAACTCTTTTGTGTCCACCTTAAAATCAACATGGCGAAAATTAAGAAGGTATTTCACGTGCGGAGATCCATTCGGATCACTCCATTAAAAATCTTTCTCAACTCTGTCATTATGCGCTTTCTCTGACACGTCCACACGACCACTGAGTTATCAGTAGACCCATCAAGATTAGATTACATCATGAGGGTTCAAATCACAAAATAACAATTCACAAAATAACTCTTAAAGCGTCGTACCACGGAGTCAGCCCACTTTGGCAATTAGTACAGAACTTTTTATAAAACATAAAACCCCTTGAAAATTGTGAGGTTGGGGAGTTGGTTTTGTCAGCAACCTCGCAATCGTGTAATAAATTGGACAGGGGCTTCCTTAATATGATTATTTTATTTCAATTTATTAATGAGAAAATAAAAATTGAAGAGAAAAGGTGATCAGTAGATTAGATTCCCACTGAGTTATCAGTAGATTAGATTCCATCACGAGGGTTCCAATCACAAAATAACAATTCACAAAATAACTCTTAAAGCGTCGTACCACGGAGTTAGCCCACTTTGGCAATTAGTACAGAATTTTTTATAAAAAATAAAACCTTGAAAATTGTGAGATTAGGGAGTTGGTTTTGTCAGCAACCTTGCAATCGTGTAATAAATTGGGCTTCCTTAATATGATTATTTCAATTTATTAATGAGAAAATAAAAATTGAAGGTAGTTAAAAATATTTAATTTAACTAATGCAAATTTCAAAATTAATTCTAGTGTGTTAGTGGTATTTTAGTGAAGTCTGTTGAACAGATATAAGAATAGGTTTTTACTTTTTACTAAAAGTTAGTTGTTGTTTTTTAGGAATCTGTAAATTTGGATAAAATTATTATTTTATGTTATTTAAATTGCATTTCTGAATACATAAATTGATTCAACTTTCTGAAAAGCCTAGAACATTTTGATTATAAAAACTTAGCCACTCAAATATGCAGATCCAATCATTCCTCACCCTATTTCTAATAAAATCAAAATTACTGAAATAAACCAAATAAACCTACACCAACTTCTACCAATAACAATGACATGTCAGAATCTGTAAATCTGGACAAAATCATTATTTTTTGTTATTTAAATTACATTTCTGAATACATAAATGGATTCAAATTTCTGAAAAAAGACCCTCGGACACTCTGATTATAGAAACTTAGTCATTCAAATATGCAGATCCAATCATTCCTCGCCAGATACAAAATCAAAATCACCCAAATAAACCAAATAAACCATGGTAACAAATATTATAATAAACAACATAGTGCACCAGGGTCTACCGATAACAATAACATGTCAGAATCAGTAAATCTGGAAAAAAACATTATTTTTTATTATTTAAATTGCATTTCTAAATATATAAATAGATTCAACTTTCTGAAAAAACCAAGAAACACTCTAATTATAGGAAACACTGTACAGATCCAATTATTCCTTACAGGATTTCACACAAATTCAAAATCATTGAAATAAACCAAATAAAAAAACTGATAACAAATATTCTAATAAACAGCATAGTAAACCAGCTTCTTTGACTCTATGAATAGCGTGCATACTATAACTAGCGTGCATAGTATAACTATTTCTATAGGGGGCATACAAACTCCTTTGACTCTATGAATAGCGTGCATACTATAACTATTTCTATACCCTATTTATAGATCACATACATCACTGTTGCAAACCAGCAGTTGATAGTGTAAACAAGCCCCAGAAGTGTCACATCAGCGGCCCAGCCGAAGGCGAGTGAGGACTTCTTCATCTGTATGTGTATGAAGATTGATCATGCATCCATGGTGTAACAAACTAAGAATAAATCGGACATTAAGAAATAAATCAAAACAAGTTGAGCAATAAATCTTACTGGGAGGAGAGCGCGCTTGTAGGCATTTGATTTCAAGTCGCTTTTTGAAAACGTTCCACCAAAAAAAGACAGTGTCACCCGCCTTGAGTTCTTTCCTTTTAACAAACTTGCCCCAATGCTTCTGAAACACGAACATGTCGCAACTTACTTGGTGTTTGAACACGAATTCCTCAGTTATTTCTCTTTCCTCGTCTCTGTCATATACTCTGAGCGGAATATCTTGTGGAATTTCTTCATCATCCCCGACCTGCGTCCAAGATCCAAGGAAACGGTCATCAATATTCCTCCTTGGTATTACCAGTTTGCTCTGTCTCTCGTTTACGTCACTAGGCTGGAGCCTCTTTTCAAACAAAAATTTTGCAGCAATGTCCATAATCTGCTCTTATGTGAATGATAAATGGTTAGAAGTGAATGCAAGCACTGGAATCCTAAATGGATAGATCTCTCTTTTTATCTTTTTATAGCCTAAATGCAAGCACTGGAATCTTGATTGTACGTCAATCTTTCATCTTAGGATTTAAGTCGCAGGTGAGACAAAGGACCTTAACTTTATGATTTTGAATCTTCATCCAAACAGTTACTTTCTTCTGCAATTTCTAGAGAAAACACTTTTAAAGAAAGGACCAATAACCCATGTGACATAGCCCAGGGTGGCGAGGACTAACCCAGTCATAGTGGAGGGAAAACTACTCCTTTTTCAGTGATCGTGAAAGTGAAATTGAAATAGAAGTTTGGCGAGGACTAACCCAATCATAGTGGAGGGCAAACTACTCCTTTTTCAGTGATCGTGAAAGTCAAAGTGAAAGTGAAGTTTGATTGAATGGGCTGCACGCACTCTCAAATTTATTGGTGTTGCTAGTGAACAGTCTCTTTTAAAACTCTCAACAAAATCACCAGGCTACTATTGGTGTCGCTGGTGGGTGAGTAAGGGAGGTGACGAGAATTTGGCGATTATAGTGCTCTGCCCACTACCCACTTTAAAAATAAATATTAATACAATGCTCTGCCCACTACCCACTTTAAAAAGAGAAGATCAACATTATCAATCGCCAAATTGTCATCACCTCTCATAATCACCCACTAGCAACACCAATAGTAGCCCGGTGATATTGTTGTATGTTTTAAAAGACATAGTTTTACTTTTAGCAGGCAAAATTCACGAGTCACGACAGAGAGGAAGAAGAATTCGTTCCACGAGCCATAGCGATCATCATGACCACATGGCTTCCTTAGGGACTCCCATGAATCTTCCTTAGTTTAATCAATATTGTTTTACTAATTTTAATCTATTCTTGTTTTCACATATGTCAAAATACTAGAATGAATACCTCTCTTATGCAATGTTCTTTTTCAAATAGGAGCTCTAGAGAGGAGGCTTAATGGTCTAAACCGCCCTGTTAGACTATAGCCAGGGCTAGAAAGGGGTAAACATGGTCACTAGAGGTCACTTCAGTCACCGGTGTTATATTCGGAAAGTCACATTGAGCTAAAAAGGGTAAAAAGCGTTGTTAAGTCAGTATGGGCTAAAAATAGAAGTCAACAGTGAATTAGGGTTTCAACAGTGATTTAAGGTTTTGAAAGTCAATAGTGAATTAGGGTTTCAACAGTGATTTAGGGTTTTGGAAAGATATAAAGGAAGGGTCAGGGACCTAATTCATCATTGTGCAAATTATGACTTGTCATTGAGGAGAAGAGGCGCATCTCAGGAGAGATAGTTCAGTGGATTCCAGGAGGAAGACACCAGTTGGTTGATTTCGGTGTTGAGAGACACACCCTAGTCACTGGGGAGATCATTTAGGTCTTCCATCATTCTTCAGCAGTAGTTACAGAGTGTTCAACAGCAAGGGCRCATTCATCCAGAGTGAGGGCACAACTTCTAAGAGGGTTTTTAGTCGACTTATCCCATCCAGGGAGAATTCCGAGATTTCCCTCCGAMCTATTTGAGAGGAAGGAACGGTGCATATTTTTCCTAGTTCCTCATCAGATTCCAATGGAGGAATCAACTGGGGTGCATTTTCTAGACTTGGACGTGTGACACTTTTGGTGGATACATTTGGGGTTCCAGAGTGAGCATCGGGCCATATTAAGGGAAACCCTTTCGACCCATTTCCTAGTAGACCAAGGTGGTCACTTTGGGACACATCTCGTCCGATTCCGACGGTGGAATCACTAGGATGAATTTTGCTAGAGAGAGATGGGTGAATTCCCCCAGAGGGATCCATCCGGGGTCCAAAATCACTAGCAAAAGGGTCCAACAGTTACCACTAGAGCAGGGCGCATCATTTGGGACAATTTCCAGGCCATTCCGAGAAGTACAGCTCCCAGGGAAAACTTTCCAAACTTCCAGCAGTTACCGTCAATGCTGCCATAGTCCCAACTCATCCATTGATTCCGCAGTGCTCCCATATTCCGGGTATTATCTTTTAGTTGCTTATTTGTATTCCGACTAAGATCCTTTGTCTATTGATCGAGTCGAGTATTGTCAGTTTATTCAACTGCATTCGGCCATTTTGTAATCCACAGAGATATCATAATATAAACTTTGCAATCCTTTGTCACATTTGTTATTTGTATGATCATTTCTATGTTGTAAACGATTAATCCTACACACACACTAGTAGCGTTTCCTATACTAGACAAGCCAGGAACATTACAGTGGTATCAGAGCTTTAGTCCTTCCAGCCTGTGACTAAAGACAATGGGTGTAGCAGAAGACCCAGAGGGTCGTGAACAACTAGGTGATGAATATGTCATTTACAACAGGCATAAGGAAAGAAGGAATAGGCCTGAATTTCCCCCTTTTCCTCCTAGATTAGAGGAAGAGGACGAGGCACATGGAGAAGCAGAGAGAAGGGCAGAGCGTGAGGCTGAGTGCGAGGCAGAAAGGATGTTAGGAGACAGATATGAGCGACCAGGGGGCAATGGAAAGGCCCCCGTAGATCTAGAGACAACTTTCATGTAGGTTATCAATGATATGTTAGCTAGTCAACGGACCATGTCTCAGTCCTTGGCATAGGTGGTTGATAGATTGGCTAGAGTGGGCACCCCAGACACACAAGTCCTGTATGCAACATAAGGGAACTTAGGAGCAGGAAGTAGACCCTAGTCACCCTCTTGCACATACACCTCTGCGAATAGGATTCCCAGACCCTTGTTTCCTAGTTTCCAGAGGGCACCCCCGGTAGCCGCATCGCCACCGATAGCATAGAGGCCACCCACTCATGCAGAGGACATTGCAGAGTATAGGAGGGAGTACGCAGCATTGGGTCATGACTTCCACCAATACATGACCCTAGTCGAGTACTATGGACTCAGACTTAGGAACTATCTCAGAGAGCTACAGAGGGGAGCAGCGCAACAACAACAGGGGTATAACATGGATTTCATATGAAAAGTTGGTAAACTCACCATACCTTATTTCGATGGATCGCCCAAATGCACTGTCAGAGCTTGGGTACAGAAGCTAGATGCATACTACAAGCTCAACCAGATGACCGAGACAGAGGCCATCAGTTTCATGACCTTACACTTGGAGAGTAAGGAACATGAGTGGTGGTATCATGGATTGGTGACATTGGGTCACAGTCACATCACTTCCTATAGGGAGTTCACAGAGAGGCTCATGGAGAGGTTTGACAGGAGGGATCCCGAGATCCACTTCAGGGATTTAGCCCTGTTGAGACAAACTGGCACAGCAGAGGCGTTCATCACGGAGTTTCAGTGGGTAGCCATGGTAGTGACAGATATATCAGAGCCCAGGCTAATCATGCTATTCACAAAGGGACTCACCAAGCCTATGAGAGGATGGGTGAAGGCATACAGGCCTCCCACCTTGCAGAATGCCATCCTTCGCACTCGAGATTTGGTAGACTCAGTGCCAAAGACTAAAACCTTTTCCAAACACATCGTACCCCAGAAGGATCGAGACAGGAAGCCATTCCAGAGAGAATGGAAGGGAAAGGAGAAGTTGGATGATGAGACTAGGTGAGAGCTTATGAGGAAGAAGCTTTGCTTCAACTGTAGAGACCCTTGGGTCCCAGGCCACCGGTACATGGGCAAGGGAGAGATTCATTATATTGAGGTGGCATTAGACAGTGTGGGCAATGAGGAGGAGGAGTAGGATAGTGGATCCACTAGCTCATAGGAGGAGTCAGTACAGGCAAAGGAGCAGCCTCCCCGTAGACCTCCGATACCGGGAGGAGCCCATCCTCCAGTAGTCCCACAGCCGCCTGAGCAAGCCAATAGGAGGAAACGAGCAAAGGGAGGACTCATAGTGACCCTTTCTGGTGTTCCTAGGTATAATACCCTCCAGATCAGAGGGACTATTCAAGGGAAATGGAAAATCGCCCTGATAGATGGTGGGGCCACCCACAACTTCATCGATGCTTCACTAGTATCGAGACAGACACTTTAGATAGAGGAGTTTGAGGGGTTTGATGTTGTAGTAGCAGATGGTCACAAAGGGGAGTGTCTTGACAGAGTTCCAGACTTGGAGGTAAATTTAGGCAACTATACAGTGAGAGATACATTTTATGTGGTTGACCTATCTGACACAGATGTGGTGTTGGGAGTCGAGTGGATGATTATCTTGAGAAAAATCACCACCAATTACCAAACCCTAGAGATGGGATTCAGAGACCATGATGAGAAGAAGGTTTTTCTAAGAGATATGTCGACAGGAGCACCCAGGACAGTTTCAACCAAAATGATGGAGAGGATATTCAAACATGGGGAGGTAGCATATGCCGCCAAGTGTTTGATCACTATGCAGAAGGATTCAGAGGGTCGACAACAATACCATACAAAGATCAAGGATTTATTGGGACAACATCAGTGGGTGTTTGAGGCAATTCCACCAGGGAGACCACCTAACAGGGGGTTTGAGCACACCATTGAGCTGGAGGAGGGGGGAAAACCTATGATCACCCCCCCTATCGTCATCCTAGGAGGTTCAAGGATGAGATAGAGACGACAATCAAGGAATTGTTGGAGATGGGACCCATTAGACCAAGCAACAACCCATTTTCTTCTTCAGTTGTCTTAGTTCTGAAGAAGGATGGCACCATGAAGATGTGCATTGATTACCGAGACTTGAATAAGAAAACCATCAAGAACCGGTACCCTATCGCATGCATTGGCAAGTTGATGGATGAACTGCGTGGGGAAGTTTTATTCTCAAAGATTGATCTACACTCTGGATATCATCAGATCAGCACCCGAGAGCAGGGCATAGAGAAGATGACATTTCGATGTCATTTTGGACACTTCAAGTTCCTGGTTATGCCATTTAGGCTAACCAATGCACCCGCTACATTCCAATCTTGCATGAACCATGTATTCAGGGATCAGTTAAGGAAATCAGTCTTGGTATTCTTCGATGACATCTTGATCTATAGTCGGGCATGGCAAGAGAATATGAGGCACCTGGATGAGGTATTGAGCATCATGGAGGCACAGTCATTATATGCCAAAGAGTCCAAGTGTGAGTTCAGTATGACAGAGATGCTTTACTTGGGCCACATCATCAATGCACATGGGGTACAGGTGCACCAAGAGAAGATCAAGGCCATTCTGGATTGGCCAATGCTCATGAATGTGACAGAATTGAGGAGCTTCTTAAGGCTATGCATCTATTACATGTGATTCGTTCAGGGGTTTTCTCAGCTTGGAGCATCGCTGACAGATCTTACCAAGCATGGGGCCTTCATATGGACCGAGAAATTACAGGAAGTCTTTGATCACATGAAGGAAGTCATGGGGACTTTTCCAGTGTTGGCACTACCATACTCCACCTTTCCATTTTTACTAGAGTGTGACGCATCCGACGAAGGGATCGATGCAGTTTTGATGCAGGGAGGACACCCCATTGTATTCGAGAGCCGGAATCTTATTCAGCCTGAGAGGTTTTACTCCATTTATGACAAGGAAATGTTGGAAATCATGCATGCCTTGACCAAGTTCAGATAACATTTGGTGGGCAACAAATTCATGATCAAGACCAATCACAACAGTTTGAAGTATTTCCTTGAGAAGAAGGACCTCAGTGAGCGCCAACAAAAATGGGTGACGAAGGTATAGGCATTCAACTTTGACATCGATTATGTCAAGGGGAAGAAGAACATTGTGGTCGTTGCACTGTCATGGAGACCTGCGACATGTTCTTTGATGGAGATTTCAATAGATTGGAAATCCCACTTGTTAGTGGAATATTCCAAGAACAAGTTCGCTTGTGAGGTGATGGATGGGCAGATACAGGATGACTGGTACAAGTTCATTGACGATGTCATATTTTACAAGGATAGATTCTTCTTGGTGCCAGATTCAGGGATCAAGAAGAAGATCCTCACCGTAGTTCATGTTTCACCCTTAACAGGCCATCAAGGGTTTTTCAAAACCTATAGACATATCAGAGAAAGTTTCTCANTCGTTGCACTATCAAGGAGACCTGCGACATGTTCTTTGATGGAGATTTCAATAGATTGGAAATCCCACTTGTTAGTGGAATATTCCAAGAACAAGTTCGCTTGTGAGGTGATGGATGGGCAGATACAGGATGACTGGTACAAGTTCATTGACGATGTCATATTTTACAAGGATAGATTCTTCTTGGTGCTAGATTCAGGGCTCAAGAAGAAGATCCTCACCGTAGTTCATGTTTCACCCTTAACAGGCCATCAAGGGTTTTTCAAAACCTATAGACATATCAGAGAAAGTTTCTCATGGAAGGGCCTCAAACAAGATGTTATGAGACATGTTAGTGAGTGTGTGACTTTCCAGCAGAACAAGTCAGAGCATGCTCTTCGAGCAGGGCTACTTCAGCCACTCCCCATTCCAGAGAAGAAATGGGAGAGTATATTTATGGACTTCATCACAGGTCTACCCAAGGTCCAGGGTAAGGACTGCATCTATGTAGTGGTCAACAAATTGACCAAGTTTTCTCACTTCTATGCCATACCAATAGAGCACAACATAGTTCAGGTAGCCAAGATTTTCTTCAGGGAGATCTTCAGACTTCATGGGTTGTCGAAGAACATCGTCAGTGACAAGGACAATCGGTTCATAGGGACATTCTGGAGAGAGTTGTTTTGGTTGGTGGGGACGGAGTTGACACCTAGCACCATCAATCACCCTCAGACAGATGGGCACACTGATATTGTCAACAAGTGGGTTGAAGGGTATTTGAGAAACTATGTAGGAGGACAACACAGAACGTGGGTAAAGTGGTTACATTTAGGAGAACATTGCTACAACACCACCTTCCACATGTCCATTGGTATGACACCCTTCCGAGTATTGTACGAATATGATTCTCCCACTTTGGTAGACTTTGTCATCGAGGAGAACAGATCTCCCAAGGCCAAGAATTGGATCATAGAGAGTCAAGAGATTCTCAAGTTGTTGAAAGAGAACCTGTAGATGGTGCAAAACTGACAGAAGATAAGTGCGGACAGGCACAAGATAGAGCGCAACTTTGAGGTTGGAGATTTGGTTTTCTTGAGACTCCAACCCTATAGACAATCATCTCTGAAGAAGAGTGGGGCCGAGAAGCTGAAGCCCAGATTTTATGGTCCTTACAGGATCATGCGCCGAGTAGGCGATGTTTCTTGCAAGCTAGAGATTCCAGAGGGGAGCAAGATTCATAATGTGTTCCNTCATCTCTGAAGAAGAGTGGGGCCGAGAAGCTGAAGCCCAGATTTTATGGTCCTTACAGGATCATGCGCCGAGTAGGCGATGTTGCTTGCGAGCTAGAGATTCCAGAGGGGAGCAAGATTCATAATGTGTTCCATGTGTCTTGCCTAAAAAAGGAAGTGGGACAATTCATTAGCACATCAGAGGAGCTTCCCCGATTGGACGAGGAGGGATAGTTGGAGTTAGTTCCGGAGGAGGTTTTGGAGTTTTGGGAGTGGAAACTAAGGAGCAGGGTCATCAGAGAGTGTTTGATCAGATGGAGAGGGCTTCCAGTAGAGGACACTACTTGGGAGAGTGAGCAGGTGTTGCAACACCCTGGACTGATATTGCTTGAGGACAAGCAATTTCGAGAAGGGAGGACTATAATGTCCCTTTCCAAATAGGAGCTCCAGAGAGGAGGCTTAGTGGTCTAAACCACCCCATTAGACTATAGACAGGGCCAGGAAGGGGTAAACAGGGTCACTAGAGGTCACTTCAGTCATCGGTGTTATATTCGAAAAGTGACACTGAGCTAAAAAGGGTAAAAGGCACTTTTAGGTTCGTATGGGATAAAAATAGAAGTCAACAGTGAATTAGGGTTTTAACAGTGATTTAGGGTTTTGGAAGTCAACAGTGAATTAGGGTTTCAGCAGTGATTTAGGGTTTTGGAAAGCTATAAAGGAAGGGTCAACGACCTAATTCATCATTATGAAGATTATGACTTGTCATTGAGGAGAAGAGGCACATCTCAGGAGAGATAGTTCAGTGGATTCCAGGAGGAACACACCAGTTGGATGATTTCAGTGTTGAGAGACACACCCTAGTCACCCGGGAGATCATTCAGGTCTTCCATCATTCTTCAGTAGCAGTTACATAGTGCTCAACAGCAAGGGTACATTCATCTAGAGTGAGGGTGCAGCTTCTGAGAGGGCTTTTAGTCAACTTATCCCATCCAGGGAGAATTTTGAGATTTCCCTCCGACCCATTTGAGAGGAAGGCAAGGCACATATTTTTCCTGGTTCCTCATCAGATTCTAACAGAGGAATCAACTAGGGCACATTTTCTAGACTTGGACGTGCAACACTTTTGGCGGATACATTTGGGGTTCGAGAGCGAGCATCGGGCCATATTTAGGGAAACCCTTCCGAACCATGTCCCAGTAGACCAAGGCAACCATTTTGTGACACATCTTGTCTGATTTCGATGGTGGAATCACTAGGACACATTTTTCCAGAGAGAGAGGGGCGCATTCCCCCATGGGGATCCATCCAGGGTCCAAAATCACCAGCAGAAGGGTCAGACAGTTACCAGTACTGAGGACTAGAGCAGGGCGCATCATTTAGGACAGTTTCTAGGCCATTTTGAGAAGTACATGTCCCAGGGAAAGCTTTCCAGACTTCCAGCAGTTACCGTCAGAGCTGCCATAGTCCTAGCGCATCCATTGATTCTGTAGTGCTCCCATATTCTTGGTATTATCTTTTAGTTTCTTATTTGTATTCCATCTAAGATCCTTTGTTTGTTGATCTAGTCAAGTATTGTCAATTTATTCAGTTGCATTCGACCATTTTGTAATCCACAGAGATATCATAATATAAGCTTTGCAGTCCTTTGTCGCATTTGTTATTTGTATGATCATTTATATGTTGTAAACGATTAATCCTACACACACATTAGCAACATTTCCTAGACTAGCCAAGTCAGGAACATTACATCTTATTTCTACTATAACTTTTGTAGCGTGCCAATTTCTCTGATACCAATTTGTAGTGTACCAATTGCTCTGATACCAATTTGTAGTGTACCAATTGGTTACCCAGGTTTCCAAAC
>JASDQU010104644.1:55512-84669 GCA_032191745.1 Picea mariana | reverse complement strand
GGGTTTGGATTAATATCCATGCATAATTTCCCCCTTGGACCCCTCTCTCTTGTGGAATCATATTTTTCCATCGTTATCATCCCTCTCATATCGCAGTTACCGATTATCATATTTATTAATCATTTCCATGTTCGTAATATACAATTTGTCCTTGAGCCATATTAATCAACAATGTCTCTTTGCCCCAAACATAACGACTCACTAGGCTAATTGATATTTATACAATTGCATTATGATTTGTGAGGATTAAAACTAGGGATGTTACATCAATCATCACCTTTAAGGCTTGCACCCAATAACTCAAACTTTGTGAGAGGTCAGGCATCCTAAGACTCATGTAGCTCAAACATGTTTAACTATGGACTTTTCCACACAAACAAGCCCACTTAGCTTCCTATCTAATTTGCAAAACCTTAGCAAGTATTGTGCGTTTTGAAATTTTCAATGAGACCTCCCTTGGCTCTTTTATTTAAGTATTGAGGGGATTCCACAATCCAAAACATGATATATCATTTTTTATTTATTTGCATAGATTAATTCATTAATCTATGATCCATATGTATGAGTATTAGTCACAACAGACCAAATTCTCATGATTTTAAATAGTCAACTTAGCACTCATTGCATCATATGGGTGAAGGAGTGGGATTGAAACTAGTGAAGCTAATCATAGAGAATCAATCATCACCTTTGAGGATTGCACCCAATAATCAGAGCTTCCTATGAGGTCATGGATCCCAAGACTCATCCGACACATATGCTTAACTATTGAGATTTCCCCACAATCAAGCCCACTTAGCTTGCTACCCCATTTGAAAAAACCTTTGCAAATATTGTGCCTTTTGAACTATTCAATTAGAGCTCCCTTCACTCTTTTATTTAAGTATTGAAAGGCTTTTGGAGTCCAACATATGAGATATCGTTTTTGGGATTATCTGGTCGACTAAAATCTACTCCATTTTGACCGGGTTCTCTTTAAGTCGGTTTGGCTTCCTTGGTCAACGCAACTTGGGTCATCTCGACTTGAACGACTTAATGTGCCTCCAAATCGACTTGTATTCCTTCCAACTCATTTCTCCAACTCGACTTCCGATTAGTGGACCTCATTTTTATTTCTACCGACTTGACTTGCGGCTTGGTTGGTCGAGTGTTTTTCTATCAATAAAGAGCTAAGGTTATATTTGGTACGGATATTTCCATGTTGATGAAATGATGAGACTATAAACCTCTCATTTACGGATCAATAAAAAAGTCTGCATTAGAAACTTTTTATATCCATTTATTTTTCATTGACTTAAAGGATGTTTTTGGCTTCCTTGGTCTACTTACTCGACTTGTATTCCTTCTTACTCATTTCTCTAGCTCAACTTCCGATTAGCAAACTTCATTTTTATTTAGATCGACTCRACTTGTGGCTTAGTTAGTGAGTCTTTTCCGTCTATAAAAATCTAAGATTATATTTGTTACATAAATTTCCGTGTTGATGAAATGGTGCGACTATAAGCCTTCCATTTACATATCAATAAAAAAAAGTCTCCATTAGAAATCTTTCTCAACTCTGACATTATGCGCTTTCTCTGACACGTCCACACGATAGGCAACTCCACTGGATGTAAGATGTCGGTGATCAGTAGATTAGATTCCCACTGAGTTATCAGTAGACCCAGTCAAGATTAGATTCCATCATGAGGGTTCCAATCACAAAATAACAATTCACAAAATAACTCTTAAAGCGTCGTACCACGAAGTTAGCCCACTTTGGCAATTAGTACATAATTTTTTATAAAAAATAAAACCTTGAAAATTGTGAGAATAGGGAGTTGGTTTTGTCAGCAACCTCACAATCGTGTAATAAATTGGACAGGGGCTTCCTTAATATGATTATTTCAATTTATTAATGAGAAAATAAAAATTGAAGGTAGAGAAAAATATTTAATTTAACTAATGCAAATTCCAAAATTAATTCTAGTGTGTTAATGACATTCCAGTGAAGTCGGTTGGACAGATATAAGAATAGGCTTTTACTTTTTACTAAACTTTCTAATTTTTTTTAATTTTTATTTTTATTTTTATTTTTTTAGAAATTTGGACAAAAATATTATTTTTTGTTATTTAAATTGCAAGTCTGAATACATAAATGGATTCAAGGTTCTAAAAAAACTAGGGGACACTTTGATTATAGAAACTTAGCCACTCAAATATGCATATCATTAATTTTTTTTATTTAAATTGCATTTCTGAATACATAAATGGATTCAACTTTCTGAAAAAACCATGGGACACTTTGATTATAGAAACTTAGCCACTCAAATATGCAGATCGAATCAGTCCGAAAAAATCAAAATGACCCAAATAAACCAAATAAACCATGGTGACAAATATTATAATAAACAATATAGTACACCAGCTTCTACCAATAACAATGACATGTCAAAAATCTCAACAAAAACATTATTTTTTGTTATTTAAATTGCATTTCTGAATACATAAATAGATTCAACTTTCTAAAAAAACCAGGGGACACTCTCATTATAGAAACTTAGCCACTCAAATATGCAGATCTAATCATTTCTCACAAGATTTTAGACAAAATCAAAATCACTGAAATAAACCAAATAAAAAAACCTGATGACGAATATTATAATAAACAACATAGTACAACAACTTCTACCAATAACAATGACATGTACTCTAAACATAGGTAACACATATTTGTGGATGAGAAGTCCATGGAAGAAAACAAACTCCTTTGACCACATACTATAGACTCTATGTATAGCGTGCATACTATAACTATTTCTATCCCCTATTTATAGATCATATACATCACTGTTGCAAACCAGCAGTTGATAGTGTATGCAAGCCCCAGAAGTGTCACATCAGCGGCCTAGCCGAAGGCGAGTGAGGAATTTGTCATCAGTATGTGAACGTGCTGCATGAAACTAATATTGATCATGCATCCATGGTGTAACAAACTAAGAATAAATTGGACATTAAGAAATAAATCAAAACAAGCTGAGCAATAAATCTTACTGGGAGGAGAATGCGCTTGTAGGCATTTGATTTGAAGTCGCTTTTTGAAAATGTTCCACCAAAAAATGACAGTGTCACCAGCCTTGAGTTCTTTCCTTTTAACAAACTTGCGCCAATGCTTCTGAAACATGAACATGTCACAACTTACTTGGTGTTTGAACACAAATTCCTCGGTTATTTCTCTTTCTTCGTCTTTGTCATATACTTTGAGCAGAATATCTTGTGGAATTTCTTCATCATCCCTTACCTGCATCCAAGATCCAAGGAAACGGTCATCAATATTCCTCATTTGCATATAAAAAATAACAACCCTCATTTGCATATAAAAAAGGGTGAGAGTTAGCCCTCATTTGCATATAACAAAGGGTGAGAGTTAGCCCTCATTTGCATATAACAACCATTCACATGATTCGACTAAGTTACAGACACAGCCCGGTCATGCCAAAGCTAACAAGAAAACTCTATATTACTGAGAGACAAGGTTATCCCACACCCTTGCTCTTTCAACATTACAACAGGACATGACTCTGTTACAACCTTGATTTGGTTCCGAACCCAGACTCTAGAACTATAGCTAACATTTACCCAAAATGGACAATAACAACACAAAACTCAAACCAATTCCAACAACCATCTGAACCCTTTACAATCATATTCATCCCGTATATATAAGTCAATTGGGATATTTGAGATTGAGACTTTGAATGCTTTCTTTTCTTGTTCTTGTTATAACTTCTATCTTCAGGCGGGTGTCACACTGTCCTTCCAACCGTTTTTTATTTCTTTCTTCATTTCGTTGTCCATCTCCTCTATAACTTGTGCATTGGGACTGCAACATTCATTGTGTAACTTCTATCAACAAAATGAAGGTCCCAACATGGATATGCTAACCAAACTAACTTCTAAATGAGAGGGTCATAAATATCAGTGACTATGTTTTTTTTCAATCATTTGTTTTTCAATTTGATCAAAATTAAAAAAAAAACAATTAACTTGTAAATATCAATTATTATAATTGTACACTAAATCTAATTTATACATTCAAAAATAAATTATAATTTAATGAAGAAATGTATCACATAATTTAAAAATAAATATAATGTCATGCACTGCCCACTTAAAAAAGAGAAGATCAACGTTATCAATCGTCGAATTGTCATCGCCTCCCATACTCACCCACTAGCAACACCAATAGTAGCCTGGTGATATTGTTGAATGTTTTAAAAGACATAGTTTTACTTTGAGCAGACACAATTCACGAGTCACGACAGAGAGGAAGAAGAATTCATTCCAGGAGCCATAGCAATCATCATGACCATGTGGCTTCCTTAAGGACTCGCATGAATCTTCCTCCATTTAATCAATATTTTTTTACTAATTTTGATCTATTCTTATCTTCACATATGTCAAAATACTAGAATGAATACCTCTCTTATTTCTACTATAACTTTTGTTGACCTTAACCATTTCTTAAATGAGTTATATGTAGCACTAGAGGAGAAGGAAAGTTACGATTTACAAAACAAATTGATCATGTTAAGACCGTCTTAGGGTCTTAACATGATCAAGTGTGTGCCAGTCTGGATTAGACTTTATTCCCTACCGCTGGACTATTGGCTACCATCCACCTTAGAGGCAATATAAAATAAGATAGGAAAATTTGTCAAGGCTTCGGATGCAAATTTAAAAGGAAAGTATACCTCATTTGCAAGAATCTGTATTGAGATGGATGTCTCGGGGGAAATATTGGAAGCAATATGTCTAGAATTTAGGGATGAGGAATGGATCCAAAACATGGACTATGAACAGATCCTGTTTAGATGCAGGAGATGTCATGAACATGGGAATTTATTGAGGGAATGCTCGTTAAACAAAAAAATGGAGCAAGCTAAAACAAAATAATCTCGGGATGAGAAAGGATTTGTCTGGACAAACTATAAAGGTAAAGGAAATAGACGACAAATCAAACCCTCTACATCTGGTAACCATGAATCAAAGAACTCGGAGTGGAAAAGCAGGGGGAAAGGGAGCCCGGTGAGAAGGAGGAAAATAATGCAAAGGAGAATCAACAATCTCAAAACACCATCAATACTCACAAAGGATCAACATGAGATAGAAACTCAGACTCAAACACTCCAATGCAGGAGGGGGATGGGGATTCTGAAATGATACCAAGTGAGGTTAGAACAAAGGATCCAGATCTACACGACATTGTGAAAAGGGAAGGGATTGACCTGCATAATATTCTTGACCAATGGAAAAGACAAGGAATGGACACCATTCCTTTGGATCAGCTGGATCACATTCAATATCTCTTCTTAATGAAGGAGGAAGCAAAATATATAGTAATCAAACACATGCATGGGGGGGTATTCAAATTGGGCTTCAAGTTGGGTGAAATCCAACAACCACAATCGCCAAAGCAATCCAAAAGAAGGAAGGGGAGAAAATCCAACAATGTGGCTATGCAAGAACTGGGAGCACTCCTAATTAATTATGGTAAGATTATTTTTTTTCCCTACCTCTCCCCCTACTAGTTTAAAATGAAGGTTATTACTTGGAATATAAGAGGCATGAATAGCCCTAGGAAAAAAAATATTCTCAAAAATAAGTTAAAAATGGAAAAACCAGATATTTGTTTTATTCAAGAAATCAAATGTACAACCAAAAACATGGAACAAATATCTATATATTTTGTAGTTGTTTTAAAAAGGACACCATGACCTGCCTTTTAAAATATTAACTATTTATTAATTCAATCATAACCTTTACCCCAAACAACTCCACATGATTGGAATAAAAAATTATCTCCCGAAAAAACTTTAAGTCCCAATGCCTCCCTTTTAATTCCGTTTTAACCATTTTAGAGTCCAGAAAAACTTGGAGTGTCAATGCCTCTTACTGAAGCCCGCTTCAGAAGATTGAGACTAACTTGTATTTCTGCAAAGTTGTTTGTTCCTCCACCTGTTCTTGTCCTGAAAGAATAAGAAAGATAATCAGAAATGAAATTAACTCCACCAACCCCACATGGCCCAGGGTTTTTCTTGAAATATTCATAAATGAATTTTATGCTATGATAGACATTCAAAGAAGAGAGATTTCCCTTCAAAGATCACATTCCTTGTGAGCCAAAGAGCCCAATAAATAATTTAGGGTAAAGCTCTGTAGTTGACAAGGAAGACGTTGTCCATCTTGAATAGTTAATTTATTTTTAGTCCCTTACTAGCATTATAGTTTTGAATGTGCTAATTAATTTGTCGGTACAAAAGCACTTTTCAATTATTTTGCAAAGTTTTCTTGTAGCTGTTGGCCAACATTTTTTTTAATTTAAAAATTTTGAAAACGTTATAATTTCAACAATAAGTTGATTGAGAAGAAATCAACATTTTTTTTAATGAAAACCACCATATTGATAATTGAGTGATTGTAATTTCAACAGTAATTTCAACAATTAGAAATTGCAATTTCAACCATTTAAATAAGTATAGTTATCAGAAATTGTCATTTTAACAATCATAAACTAAAATTTCTACAATTACACAATAACGATTTCAGCAATAAAATGTCTGAGGATAAATTTTTAGTTCAGAATTTTAACAATTAATTGCTTGCAATTTTAGCATCCAGAAATTGTAATTTAAACAACTACAAAATTGCAATTTTGACAATTGAGAATAATTCCTCAACATCGATCTACCATCCTTAATCAACATAAATAATTCATTATATGTGTTTTCACCTTCAATTCCTATATGATGATTAGTGTTTGAGTAGATGGGTAACTTGAATTTTTCTGTTGTATCCATAAAATGATGTTTATCCTTAATTGACTTCATTTTCTTATTAGCTAATTCTTTTGCCACTAGAATTGTGTGTTTTGTCACAGTTATTTCCTCCTCAAGTTTCTTTGTTAAGTTCCTTTGTTATTGACTTCGTTTTCTTCTTAGCTAACTCTTTTGCCACTAGAACTGTGTGTTTTGTCACAAATATTTCCTCCTCAAGTTCCTTTGTTATCAATATATTTTTCATAGATTGCTTTGTTGTTATTTTATCTTGTGTTACATTCTTCCTTATCCCTTTAGAGCAAGGTATATGTTCCTGTATGTTAGTTACTCAAACAAGAAAAAGGTATGTTAGTTACTCAAACAAGAAAGATACGTTAGTTTCAAAATTAAAACAATCTCATGCCATATTTTATTTTAACAATTTGAATTGGATTTTTCTTTGAAAAAATAAAAGGGCCCCACCTTGATTTAAATCACATTTTCTAGACCGATTCTAAATTTAGTTACTTTTTCCCAATGAGAATCACCATTCAAAACTTTGGGAGTCTCAGAATCATCAAGATAATAATTACTTAAGAAATGGGCATCACCAATTGTAGTTGAATGATGGTTATTGAAGGACAATGGGGATATCCAAATGCAGAAGGAAAATTGCATGCATTTAGGCTTAGGTAATTCTACATTCAAAAGGAAAATTGAAAGATTTCAAATGTGGTCTATCCTTATGCTCAAAAGGAATTGGAGAGCTATCCTAACTAAAATCAATGAACGAAGAGTATATTTAACCAAATTGTGAAACATGTACTCCTTGAATTTAATAGTAAGCAATCCTCTATATGCATAATTTTAAATGATGACAAAATTTTAAACAAGAACCCATGCATTTAAATTCAACATGTGATGAATGCAATGCTTTTAATCTAAAAATAACATTTCAAATGTGCAATTTTAGGAAATGAGAATTTTCAACATGATTACTTGTTGATGCTTAGAGATTACACATCCCCTACCCGTCAGAGTACATATGCAATGAAAACTTGTTCTCTTGCATAATATTGAAAAAGTTGTTGCTCTCAACCTTATTATGTGTAATTTCATCACACAAATTTCTCCACACAAAAAAATGCTACAACCGATATGGTTGCACATCTACAAATTCATTCTCTTCTATTACACAACCATGCCTTCTCCCTTGTAGCACAAGAAAAAAAACACTTTAGAACACCAATCTATACTAACCAGTCTAGGTCACATTCTATTGTTGCAACTCGAGAGTTTCATCCATTCCTTCTGTTGCAACTCACAAGTTTCTTTTCTTGCAACTCGAGGGTTTCCTGTGCTGCAACTAGAGGGTTGCAACCTATATACTACATTCTGTAGTAGTTATATTCACAACCTCTCCACGCTACCTTCACATCAAAATCATTCTTCAAGTTGTGCAACCCAATCCTGAAATCAATGGTTAGCTTATAAACTAGGGAAACATCCCCATATGTAGACTTCTCAAGTCTATGGGACATGGACACACTTATGTGATCAGAGATAACTATCTATGCTCATTTTCTTATTCAAACAACAACGCTCATTCTCATGAGAATCTTACATTGAGCTCTCGCAACAACAATAGACTTCTCAATCCCACAATCAAGGGTTAGTTCACAACCCAGTGATCTTCCCTTATATGAAGAGAACCATTACTTCATACATGATTTTTCCAAATATTAGGCCACCTACAGGAAATAACCAATCCAATCACAACCCTCTGCAAACCCATGCCGACCTACACAATGGTATCATGATGGAACTATACTCTACTGGGATTTAATCATTCAACAATGGAATTTAAATTTCATCCATTCATGCCAATAACACATCTAGATAACATCATACAGGATTCATTCATACACATAAGGTTTAAACCTACAAACCCTAATTATTTTATACATTTTCATATAGAATAAATCACATAGGATCCATGGTCGCATATGAGATTACAATTTAGTTGGGTTGTTATGCGAGAGGCTGTAGAAATCTCAACCATTTCTCTCTCCCTTCCTTGTGCGATCGTTCTCTTTTCTTGCAAGCTTTCTTGATCTTGCTACTTGATGTTGTGTTTATTTACCTTTCAGAAATTGTTCCCCTTCAACTTCTGAATGGAATCTTCATGCACTTTCATATTCCACTTTGGATTCATCCTCTTCTCCTACATCATGACCTTCCATATTTCACACAACAATGCGCTCCTCTTCAACACATCCTCTCCTTTTGTAATGGTTCACCTTCTCCCAAGTTTACTTCATGAAACACATGGCCAATATGCACGTCTCCTCCCACACACTTTTTCTCTGTAGTGACACACGAATCCCAAGGAAACATTTCCATGCGTCCATCCTATAACAATGCCCCCATCTGCTCCACTATCACAATTTGCAACATTATTACGATATGCAACAATGTTGTCAATTCCTACAACCACCTTCACTGTGGCATCCCTAGGACAAGTTCGATGCTTCTGCACCAAACTCCCTAGGTTTTAAAGAAAACATTCCCTCATGCTTATGAGGTAAACCATTCACATCTACATCTTCCCAATGAAAATTTCATCAGTGTTTCACTCCTAACTCTACAATCCTTATTTCCATACATTCCAATCTACAAGAATTCTTCTTCTACTGCACATTCTTTCTTCAAACTCATTGTTTCACATTGCTACACATCCATTTGCAACAACAAAACAATACTCTCATCATGGGGATTTGGAATTTCCATCGCATTCCTGATGCAACTCACCTTTTGATACTGCCACCCTCTCAATCTCTCTTCCTCCATCGCCACAAGAACTAGCCAAGTGCTCCTAATTTATGCATCACCTGCACAACTCGATTTGAGTCATGTACCATCCAAGAAATCCCACAACCATTTTTCATGTAGTGTACAAAGTGTCTTCGATGTAGCCATCCACTCATGCTTGAAGTCACACAACATGGAGTCACATTCTCCCATGCTACACCTCCTTTGAATCAATCCACAACCACATGTAGATTTCCTTATTCGGTGATTCTATCAACATATTCACTTTCTTGACAAATTATCAAAGACATACCTTCAAGAGCCTTCTTCTTTATGCAACACTTCCACACTTGATCCTCAACAATACTCAATCCTTCTAACATTCCTTTGCAACATGTCTTCTTCCTCAAGAGATTTGAAATATTCTCTCTGTCTCTGTCAGCAACATATTCATAACCTTCGTCATCTTCAAGATTGTAACTTCATCCATATTCAACTCAACAACTTCATTCATGCTTTCTCCTAGGTCCCTTATCTTTGCAGCTTAATCTTCTACTTGGGAATTCTCTTTGGACATATTCATCATATGCAACCTCTGTGATTATGTAATTGTTGTAATATCTATAAATTCCTTCTATTGCATCTTATTCTCATCAAAGTACATTCACTTCAATCTGCAACAACAAATTTTCCTTCTTCACACAAGAAAGCAAATAACATATTAAGGGAAAACAATAATTCCATATTCACTTCCTCCTTTTATTCAATACAACTAACACATCGACATGTGCATCTATTTTCCACTACTATAATTTTTTTCATATCTATTCATCCTCATTTCTTTTGGATTTAGGTCCACTCTAAATATCTAGCCACCATCCGACAAAAATGCCCTCACTACTACCAACATGTTTCTCAGAACATATGAGCCTAGTCTCCAACCCATGAAACTTTCTAACTCCATTTTCTCTAGAAACATACTCCTGTTGTCAAAACTCACACATTACAGTCTCATTTCCAGGGACTATGCTTTCATCTCAAGATAATAATCATGAATAACCACCACCACAATTTCCATCTCATGAATCCTCTCACGACCCACGCTATCTCTTTCATCTCAAGAGAATAGTCATGGATAAATTCCACCACAACTACCATCTATCTCTAGTAGACATTTATCTCAAAGACTATCTTCCTTGTCACCAACAACCTTCTAGAATTTTCTTCATGCAACTTTTTGTTCTTGGATTTCTTCTTCTTATTGTAGTTTCAATATTTTCTCATTTAACAACTTCACTCTAACACCTTGTACCACTCCATCATATCCAATTATTCTCACTCTTGGTTCCTGCACCTCCTCGACCTTCTCATCTTTATGGAGAAAGCCTTGAGATTTGTTTTGTAGCCCTTATCTAGACTGCCCTTCACAAGCCTTTTCTCTAGCATTGCCTCCCGTCACTCTTCTTTCAACAACACAATATTAAACAACATTCTCCCAAGTCTTCTTTCTACCATTTTTACATAGGGAGACTATTAGGAAACCAATCTTTAGGAGTGCAACTAATCCTTAGGAGCATAACCAATCTCACACCCTTGCAACTTCTTTCATCCCAAGATGAAATTAACTTGATACCTTTGTAGATTCTTCCATCCTAGAGATGAAAATTGCCCCGATGAAATTTTATAGTCTTCCACCCCAAAGATGAACCTTGCTATGATACCACCTGATGTAGGGAGATTACACACCCCCTTCTCATCAGAGTACATATGAAGCAGAGACTTGTTCTTGTCATTTAGTTCAATTGATTCAACTCCGCTACATTAAATTCATCAATCTGAGCTTCGTAAACTGAGGAAGTCCATACACTATATATCCAAGATTTAGTTTATGTCATATTTCTAAATTAACACTATGAAATACAAACTACTCATTGTTTTTCTACAGAAACAAAATTACCGCACTGCTACAGAAACATAGTAAATGCATTACTACATAAACATAACTAATGCAAAGCTATAGAAATGATTCCAGGCACTTGAATCTATTATCCTAGAGAAATATCATTTGTAATGTTGTTACAGTCTTTCAATCATTAGGTGCAATGAAGGTTTCCGTAGTCCAAATGGGACAATCTTTATTCAATTAACAATTTTGTGCACTAGTATTTATGCAGTATTTAAAAACATAGTTCATAAATTAAATTCAAATATTATGAGAAATGAATGATAGTAATCAAAATCACATTGTTTCTAAATCAAAAKAAATCTAATTAAACTTGAAGAAACGTATACCTCACATAGGGGGCCCTCCTAGCTTGGTTGATAGTATTGAGAAGCGCTACTAAACTAAACTATGAATTTAAACTCACAATGCATAAGATTGGACAATCAACCAGAATTTGTATTAATTCAAAATCAACAAATTAACATTACAATGGTTATATATCATATCATATCATCCCTCATGGGCTCTTAAGACGGAGTATTTATAAATTACAATGATATATTTTAAATATAAAACTTACAGATCTCTATAATAGATTTATCTAGAAAACAGAGCACATGTATTTTACAAATAAGATATAATATAATCGTGGATAGATGAGCTAACTTCGATGACCCATGAAGAGATAATTTCATGACAATGATGCATGAAATTCTCCCACTTGATTTTGCTAACAGATGATTTGGCATTGAATCAACTTGGATGCTCTACCACTGTATTTTGCGTTGACCTAAAATTTTACCTTACTCCCACATTCACCTTGCTAGCTTAGAATCTTAGCTGACAGGTAAGAAACCATCCAGTGATGATTTCAAACCTCTTCCAAGTCACGATTTATTCCTGGGAAGCACGTAACCATGAAAAGTTGTGATTCTACTATAGAATGTTCAATTTCTACAAAAAAATAAAGTTGCTACAGAATCTGTGATTCTTTAGCGACTTATTAATATAATTAACTGTAAAAACATTAAAGAATAGACAAATTTACCTTGAATGTGTCATTTGTTATACATATCATGTAGCTAGGGGAATAACCATGACAAAAGAGGTGATAATAGAGTGTAAGAGGGTTCAGAGGCAGAGATTGAGAAAATATTTTAAGAATGAAAGTGACAAAAAGAGTTATATTAGAGTACCTAACATATCCCCAGCATTGAATATGTTGCATGTCCTCATGCAAAAAAATTCTTTGTTCCTAAAAAAATTACTCCATTCTTGAAATCTTCAAAACTATTCAAAATTGTTGATGCCAAGATCTTAAACCCTTTCTGTGGCATCTATTAAATATCCAGACCAAATGATGAAGCCTAGATCTTCCTCTTAGCTTCATTGAGTTTAATATTCAATCTTCAATTTCTAATTTTAACTTGTTGGTTGTGGGTATACCATTTTCTAGCTTTCTTGATTAGCAATTTCATTTTTTCTTCAAGATGTATGTTTTCCCTCTTAGCCTAGAAATATTAGTATTCAATGTTTCATTCTCAGTTTTGAAATGTTTATGAGGAATTCCATCTCGTGAATCTCTTCTTTTAGCTTCTTGAATTTACTAACTCATTTCAATATCTTTGAGGATGAAGGCACTGAATCTGGAACTGCTTCTTTCTCAATTTTAATGGTTGTGTAAACCTCAATTTCCTGAGTCATAGGCTCGTCAAAATTCATAGTTGAATATTCATCAAGCTTTGACAACCTTTCTGACGCAGGAACTCCCTTTAGGCACGTCCGCTCACAGGATCTCTCCTCCTTCCTCAGCCCGAAGAACTGAAAGGCTCTTCTATTTCCCTATCGAGAAATTGTCACCCATAGCAACTCTCTCATGGGACCTCCCTTTCTTCTATCAGGAAATCGGACTTCGTGATTTCGCGAGTCCCATGGTCACGCGTTTGTTTCTCACGATTCTCTGAAACCCGATGTACGTCAATGCTAACATTTTACTTTGCTATCGGGGTTCCTCCTATCGGGATTTCGGCACTTGCGATGTCCAAAACAACTCGCTTTACCAGCCCCCAATCCCCGATACACCGATACGCTCCCCTGATGCCTTAGCCTTCCGGGCTAAGCCTTTAGTCCACGGGACCTCTCCTTATATGACCACAGTCATATATCTTATCGGGATTTCAGGGTTTCTGATGTCGAGGTGTATGTGAGTCCTTATTCCCCGGACCCCCGATTCCCGATGCGACGTCCCTGAAAGCCTTTTCGCCGTAAACAAAATCAACGGCTGTGATCGTTTATTAGGATCAACGGCTCCAGGTCTCCCTTGGGGTTTCATGACTTCTGATTTCGAAGTGCTTTTCCTTCCATTTTCCCTGATCTCACGAATCCTTAAACCCTATGCAAATCCTGCCAAATCGGACGGCTGACGGTTAACTATGTGCAGATCTGACAGCCCACACTCCCTTGAACTTAAACTCCGGATGTAACCGTATCCTCCTCGCTTCTCTGGCAGATCTGACAGCTGGCGAGATTCCGCAAATCCTTTCCACGAGATCCTAACCGTTAGTTCTCTCCTTTGTGAATCTGTGTGTGAACCAAGCGTTCCCCCTGTGCACAACTCACAACGCCTCCTAGACACTTCCAGTTGTAACTCCCCTACACTGTTCTTCAACCACTTGAAGGCCCTATCCTTCCTGAGCTTTCTCACGAATCTGAGTCTTAGAGAAGATTCTTTTCACGCACTCCTTGTGACAACTCTCAGACACTTCCAAGTGCTAAATACCTCCGACTCTGTGCCCTCCTGCAGCAGCAGTCTCTCACACCTTACTCAGGTTCACAAACCTGAACTTCATTTGGCCTGCGCACTCCTTGCACGGCTCTTGTGCCCAACTGCACTTTTGGGGAAATGAGAACAAAAGTAAAACTATCTGAGCCCTCTGTCAAGGCACTCCTTGTGGACACTTCAACTGCACTCCTTGCAGGAATCCTATGGCTCAAATAGAGAAACAATTGAAACTCATTCCTTCTTCCTTTCAGATTCCAAACTCAACATGAAATCACATACACAACATAACAACAAATTCATAATAGGAAGTAAACATCTATGAGCATATCAATCAACATACATACATAGAGAATAACACAATGCCATGAATTTGAATCAATTTCCTTCTATTAATTCAGGACCTGTACATGGGTGTTCTTACATGCCTCTCTGCATGCTCTTCTTCTCAATGCTCAGAATTATGTTACAATGCACAATGAGGGTGTCTATATCCCGTTTCCCTCTTTCCTTCTAAAACTGTCTAATCTAATATTAAATTCTATCTACCTATTTCATCTCAACATGAATGCCTCTATCTACTTCAGACGAGAGCGGGGTGCTCAAGGTCTGATTACAATATACAAGTGTGCCTCATCTTAATGGATCATTTAAGACCGCGCATCAATTCCCAAGGTGATTTCAAAATTTGTGTTGGCTTGTCCAGCTGTCCACTTGCATTCTGCGCTAGCTCGCTTGAACTGGGAGATGCTCCTGCATCATACTCCCTCGCTTGAAAATTTTCATGGGCTCCTTTCCATGAGCTCCTGCACGGTATGTCCATGCTTCTGTATCTTTGCTTCAATCTCCCAGCTGGTATCTTCAACTGGATGGCCCTTCCACTTGACCAAATATTCAAAATATTCTTTCCTTCTGGTCTTCTTGGCCACTCGTTTATCGAGTATCTGCTCCATCTGTGGCTTATCTGCAACTGGCATCTTCTTTCGCCACTGAACCTATGACTACTCATCACTTCCAGTCTCTATTTCCCCAGCTTTGTATGGGTATAAATATGAGATATTGAATATTGGAGAAATTCCGATCCCATTGGGTAATTCAATCTCATAAGCACTTTCTCTTATTTTCTTCAAGACCTTGCATGGTCCGATTTTCTTCATCTTCAATTTATTGTATGTTCCTCTCGGTAACCTTTCCTTTCTCAGATGTGCCAGAATTAAGTGACCAACCTCAAATTGAAGTTGTCTTCTATGCTGATCGGCTCTGCGTTTATATTCTTGGCTTGATTTCAATAATCGCTCCTTCACCTGGCTGTGAAGTTCTTTCATCACCTCAGCGAATTCTTCTGCACTAGCGCTCCTAGTCGCAGTCTGTTTTGAATCCCTCAATTCAGAAATTCCCCTCAGCTGCATGCCATAAACAATCTGAAATGGACTTTTCCCTGTACTCCTGTTCACTGAGTCGTTATACGCAAACTCTACCTGCGACAATATATTGTCCCAACTGTTGTGGTGCTCTGTCACCAAGCTTCTCAATAAATCTCCCAGACTTCTGTTTACCACTTCTGTCTATCCATCCGTTTGAGGGTGATAAGCCGAACTAAATAACAAGTTAGTTCCCAGCTTCTTCCATAAGGTTCTCCAGAAATGCCCCATGAACTTTGTATCTCTGTCCGAAACTATGCTCCTTTTTAAGCTATGAAGTCGAATGACTTCTTTGAAAAACAGGTTCGCGATGTGAGTCGCGTCACTGGTTTTCTGACATGGGATAAAATGTGCCATCTTGGAAAATCTATCCACCACCACAAAGATCGAATCATAACCTCTTTGTGTTCTTGGCAACCCCAACACAAAATCCATGCTAATTTCATCCCACGGCTTCTCAGGTATGGGCAATGGTTGATAAAAACCTGCATTCTTCTTCCTTCCCTTCGAATGCTGGCAAATTCTGTATCTCTTTACAAATCTCTTGACCTCTGATCGCATCCCTGGCCAAAAGTATGATTCTCTTAGCTTTTCGAATGTTTTGTCATGACTGAAGTGTCCGACCAATCCTCCACTATGTTTCTCCTTCAACAGATTCTCCCTCATGGAACAATTTGGAATACACAGCTGATTTCCTTTAAACAATAATCCTTCCTGGATCATGTATTCGGCCCACTAGCTTCTATCTCTGAGAACTGGATTCTCAGTTGTTTCGTACACTTCCTTGAAGTCTGGATCATCTATGTACATGTCTCTGAGATCATCAAAACCCAATGTTTTGACTTTGAATTCCTGCAACAACAAACACTTCCTGCTCAAAGCATCAACAACTCTGTTAGCAGTACCAGAAAAATGTTTAATCACAAATGTAAAACTCTGCATGTATTCAACCCACTTAACATGCCTCTGATTCAACTTCTCCTGTTGAGTCACAAATTGTAATGCATGGTTATCACTATACAAAACAAATTCCTTTCGAATCAAATAGTGCCTCCACTTTTTCAATGCCTGAATGATGGCATAAAATTCCTTGTCATATGTGGAGTACTTCACTTTCGCTTCATTCAGCTTCTCGCTAAAATACGCTATCGGCCTATCTTCCTGACTTAAGACCGCCCTGATTGCAAACCCGCTTGCATCGCATTTCACTTGAAATGTTTTTCGGAAATCTGGTAACACCAGAACAGGTTGTTCCATGATCTTCCTCTTCAACAAATTGAAACTCTTTTCGGCTTCTTCTGTCCAGTGAAAATATTTATGTCTTTTCTTCACTGTATCCATCATCGCTGCGCTGATTCCACTGAAATTCCTTGATGAAATTTTGGTAGAAACTAGCCAACCCGTGAAAACTTCTCACCTCAAATATGTTCCTCGGTGATGGCCAATTTTTTATTACCTCCACCTTATTTGGGTCCATCCTCAACTCATTTTCCGAAATAACAAATCCCAAGTAAATGAACTCTGTTTTCATAAATGAGGATTTCTTCATGTTTATCAACAGCTTCTCCTGTTGCAATTTCTACATCACTGTAGCCAAATGATTCAGATGCCCCGCTGCTGTTTTACTGAAAACTAGTATGTCATCCAAATACACAATGACAAATTTCCCGATGAACTCCTTCAGGACTTCATTCATCAACCTCATGAAGGTACTTGGCGCATTTGTTAATCCAAATGGCATAACAAGCCATTCATACAGCTCTTYGTTTGTTTTGAATGTTGTCTTCCACTCATCACCTTCTCTCATGCGAATCTGATGATATCCGCTTTTCAAATCGATCATTGAAAAATACTTTGCTCCACTTAATCAATCCATTAAATCATCCATCCTCGGMAATGGAAATATGTACCTGATCGTTATCTTATTGATCGCTCTCGAATCGGTACACATCCTCCAGCCTCCGTCTTTCTTCGGACTGAGTACTATTGGAACAACACATGGACTCAAGCTTTCCTTGACCAAACCTTTGTCTAACAACTTCTGGACTTGTCTTTTGACCTCTTCATTCTCTTGCGGTATCAATCTGTACACTGCTTTGTTTGGTAAACTGGCTCCTGGTATGAGATCGATATGATGACTCACACTTCTCATCGGTGGCAACGAATGAGGTAATTCATCCACTACAATGTCAGTGAAATCTTCCAACAATTCCTGAACTTCTTCTGGCAAATCATCCACCCTTGTGCTAGTTAGAACAATCCTCGGTTTCCTAACCACAAAGAATTGCGGTTCTTCTTTCTTCTTCACCTCAGTAAGAAGTTCCTTCCCACTCATGAGAAGTACAATGTTACTTACTTCCGGTTTTACCTCCTTGTCCTTAATTGGAAGCAACATATGTGTCCTCCCATTCTTATCCAGGGTGTATGTGTTCATTCTTACATCATGAACCACATTCCTGTCATACTGCCATGGTATACCAAGCAATAGATGACAAACATCCATGGGAATAACATCACACAAGATCTTATCATTATATCCACCTATCTTGAATTCAACTAAACATTGTTTAGTGACATTTACCTGGTGTCCCTTCTGCAGCCACAAAATTATGTACGGGCTCGGATGATCAATCGTCTCCAGCTCCAGCTTCTCTACCATCTCGGTTGAAACGAGATTATCTGTGCTACTGCTGTCTATAATGACCTTGCACACCCTGTCCTTGGTCTTGCAAGCAGTCTTAAAAAGTCTGGTCCTTTTGACTGAACTCTCCACCTCCTTCTCTGGTGTTAAGAGAACTTTCCACATCATCAACAACCTTCCGCCTTCAGCGTCTTCCACCTCAACATCTCACCTATGCGCTTCGGTGATGTGAGATTCTCCTCCATCTTTCTTTTTCTCTGGACACTCGAATGACTTGTGCCGATTCTTTCCACATGTGAAGCATGTTATTACTCCACCTCTTCCTCTTCCTCTGCCTCTAGTACAAGGAAACCTATTATTATCAGCATATTCTCCTCTCTACTCAATATGTTGTTCTCTTTTCTCAGCATATTTCCCTCGCTGTGAACTTCCACCTCTCTCTACTCGAGTCTAAGGTTTCTTCCAGTCTTCCTTGGGCTTTTGATATTTTTCTTGGGCAACCGATTTGCCTCTGGGTTGACTTCTTCCTCGTCCCCTTTGACCTTGCTTTCAGCTCAGCTTCTCTTTAGCTTTCAGAGCCATCTGATAAGCATCCTCCACAGTCCGGATGGTTACCATGCTCATCTCATCCTGAATTTCGTATCTCAGACCATTCATGTATCTGACAACTTTCTCATCATCTCTCTCCCGATGACCTGCCCTGATATTCAACCTGTAAAATTCCTCAGTATATTCTTTCACCGTCATCATCTTCTGTCACAGGTTCTGCATCCTCCTTAACAAAGAAATTTGATAATCCTTGGGGATGAATTTCACCTTCATCTTCACGATCATCTTGTCCCAACTCTTGATCTTCCGCTTGCCCTTGCAACGTCTATCAGCTTGTAGTTCATCCCACCATAATGTTGCATGTCCTTTCAAGCGTGTGACAACATGCTTGACCTTTTTGTCTTCCTCGACATCTTCGTAGTCGAAGTACGTGTCAAGAGCTCTAATCCAGTCTAGAAGCTCCTCTACATCCAAGTTCCCCTCATAAACTAGAATGTCCATCTTTTCTTTTGCACCCATCCTTGCAATAGATTTGATTAAACGATCATTTGTTGCATCCTGGGCCGCAACTTCTTCTTCACATTCAGCTTCAACTTCACTTTCGGAATCACTAAGATCCCCAACGCCAACTGTGCGTCTTTGTGTTGTCTCCATGTATTCGAGTTTGGCTCGTAGATCACTCATTTCCCTCTCCATTTCTGGATTCTGCACTTGCCTACCCCTTCTTCTTGGGTTTTCCCTTTCCTCTGGGTCGAGTGATTGCCTATCCCTTCTCCTTGGCAGCATGGCGAATCCTTCCCTTCTCTGCTATAGAAAGAAAAGAATCCTTCTTGGGCTCTGATACCACTTGACACAAGCGCGCCCTTTAGGCACGTCCGCTCACAGGATCTCTCCTTCTTCCACGATCTGAAGAACTGAAAGGCTCTTCTATTTCCCTATCGAGAAATTTTCACCCATAGCAACTCTCTCACGGGACCTCCCTTTATTCTATTGAGAAATCGGACTTTGCGATTTCGCGAGTCCTGTGGTCACACGTTTGTTTCTCGTGATTCTTCGAAACCTAATGTACGTCAATGCTGACCTTTTACTTTGCTATCGGGGTTCCTCCTATCGGGATTTCGGCACTTGCGATGTCCAAAACAACTTCCTTTACCGGCCCCCGATCCCCGATACATCGATATGCTCCCCTGCTGCCTTAGCCTTCTGGGCTAAGCCTTTAGTCCGTGCGACCTCTCCTTATATGACCGCAGTCATATATCTTATCGGGATTTTGGGGTTTCTGATGTCGAGGTGTATGTGAGTCCTTATTCCCTGGACCCTCGATTCCCGATGCGACATCCCTGAAAGCCTTTCCGCCGTAAACAAAATCAATGGTCATGATCGTTTATTAGGATCAACGACTCCAGGTCTCCCTCGGGGTTTCGCGACTTCTGATGCTGAAGTGTTTTTCCTTACATTTTCCCTGATCTCACGAATGCTTAAACCCTATGCAACTCCTGCCAAATCGGACGGTTGACAGTTAACTATGTGCAGATCCGACAATCCACACTCCCTTGAACTTAAACTTCGGATGTAACAGTATCCTCCTCGCTTCTCTGGCATATATGATGGCTGGCGGGATTCCGAAAATCCTTTCCACAAGATCTTGACTGTTCATTCTATACTTTGTGAATATTTGTGTGAACCAAGCGTTCCCCCTGTGCACAACTCATGACGCCTCCTAGACACTTCCATTCGTAACTCCCCTACACTGTTCTTCAACCACTTGAAGGCCCTATCCTTCCTGAGCTTTCTCATGACTCTGAGTCTTAGAGAAGATTCTTTGCATGCACTCCTTGCGGCAACTCTCAGACACTTCCAAGTGTTGAATACCTCCAACTCTGCGCCCTCCTGCAGCAGCAGTCTCTCACACCTTACTCAGGTTCACAAACCTGAAATTCACTTGGCCTGCGCACTCCTTGCACGGCTCCTGTGCCCAACTGCACTTATGGGGAAATGAGAACAAAAGTAAAACTATCTGAGCCCTCTATCAATGCACTCCTTGCGGACACTTCGATTGCACTCCTTGCAGAAATCCTCTAGCTCAAATAGAGAAACAATTGAAACTCATTCCTTCTTCCTTTCAGATTCCAAACTCAACATGAAATCACATACACAACATAACAAAAAATGCATAACAAGAAGCAAACATCTATGAGCATATCAATAAACATACATACATAGAGAATAACACAACGCCATGAATATGAATCAATTTCCTTCTATTAATTCAGGACCTGTACATGGGTGTTCTTACACGTCTCTCTGCATGCTCTTCTTCTCAATGCTCAGAATTATGTTACAATGCACAATGAGGGTGTCTATATACCGTTTCCCTCTTTCCTTCTAAAACTGTCTAATCTAATATTAAATTATATCTACCTATTTCATCTCAACATAAATGCCTCTGTCTACTTCAGACGAGAGCGGGGCGCTCAAGGTCTGATTACAATATACAAGTTCGCCTCATCTTAATGTCTCATTTAAGATCGTGCATCAATTCCCAAGGTGATTTCAAAATTCGTGTTGGCTTGTCCAGCTGTCCACTTGCATTCCACGCTGGCTCGCTTGAACTGGGAGATGCTCTTGCATCACTTTCCCTGTTTCCTAGACTTGGTGAAGGATTGATGATCTCCTCATTGAAATTCCTATGAATTTCCTTCATTTGAATGTTGCTATGTTGTTCTTTGTCTAATTCTTTGAGCTCAATTGTCTCCTTTTCTTAAATTATGTTTTTGTCATCCTATTGTGTATTCAAAATTCTAGTCATGCTTCTTGTGGTTTGACACCCCAAAATCCCCGCCTTCATTTTCTTAATTTCTATAATCTCTTCCTTCTATTCAAATTCCTAGAATTTCAAACCCTTATCCTCCGTTTCAATTTTAGGCTTTAAAACCCTTTCCTCAATTTTTTTGGGTTTCTTTGCTAATTTTCTCTTGGGTCAACCTTTTGGTGAACTCAATTCAAGGTTCGAACTCCTGGCCTTCTTCTCTATCTCTGGTTTCAAATTTATTGTCTCATGAACCTCAGTTGTGTTCACCCCGTGTTTTGAACCCCTAATCCCCTATTTAGTTGGTAGTTCCATGAATTGATTTCCTACTAAAAAATCTGCCTAACTATCATTCTTCTCATGTAGTTTATCTTCGACTAGAATCTTGACTAAACTAAAATGAAATAAACTTTTGTCCAAGTTCCTAGGGTTTCTTTGAATACTTACTGCCATATTTTTCAAATTACTTAACAAGTAAAATGGAAAATTGATTTCCTGACCTTTTATAAGTGAAACAATAAGCATAGATGGTAGAAGATCACAAGGTCACACCCACCTTCATAGGTAACATACTTCTAAATAATATACAAATTGTCTCTCCATTTATTTTTCGACACTTTCTGTGGAATTCCCTTATTCCAGTTCAAGGCTTGTTCAAGATCTTTGAGAAACTCTTTCCATAAATCTCCTTTCATATTCTTATTTTTGAATCACATCTCCCCACTTTGTGGTAATCCAATAGCTTGCACGATAAAAGATTCTGAAAAATGTAACTTAAGATCTCCAATATCGGATTGAGTTCCATCAAACAACTCAACAAACTCTTTTGATTTATGTTTATCATAGCCTTGAAATTTATGTAAAAATGATAGCCATCCCACCTTTCTAAACATCCTATGTCATTTTGGATATGCATCAAAAAGCTCTGCGCTAACTGGTTCATGCCTGATTACTGGTCCCATGCTCAATCTGCAATGTTAGAGGAGATGTTGGTCTCAAAATCACTCTTAGTCACAATGACTATGGAGAGGAATGATACTGACACTATATCGAATTTGGACAAAGGTAGAGTTTGGGAAATGGTCTGGTTTATGATTATGCTTGTCACTTGAATGATGAAAAACGATCATTTTGATAGAAATGTTGAGTTTCAAGGAATAATTCAAAATAGTGCTTATACTCATAAATGATTTGGGTCATAGCTTAGGAAATGTTGAATTAATTAACACTTTAATAATGAAAATCGAAATCAAATTTCGAAATATATATATATATATATATATATATATATATATATATATATATATATATATATATATATATATATATATATATAGTGTTAATTTCACATGAGTGATGCTAGTTTATGGTAGGATTTTGTGGGTATGAAATGGAACGCTAATATAAGAAAGGATAGAATGGAATAAGGTAGATCATAGGATTAAAAAATGGTAATATAAATATATATCTATAATTTCTCATAATTTGTTCTAATCCTTTTACACATTTCGCAATCCCCATAACAACTTAGTTTAAAATTCATTACCTATGGTTTACTTGTAACCATGATAACCAAATTTGATTTTGATGCTGACTCTTTTCTTTCTCCCGATAACAACTTAGTTTAAAATTCATTACCTATGGTTTACTTGTAATTGTGATAACCAAATTTGACTCCTGACTCTTTTCTTTGTTGAATAAAGAAATGTTGCTTACTGTTGGAAATCCTTAATGACTGGTCTAGAAATTCCGGAACTACTAATGATTGGTCTGGAAATTTGATGATTAGTGTGGAAATTATGCAACTATTGATGATTGATCTCTGAAACTTCAAAATTGTTGATGATGAATTTCATGACAGACTATTTTTGATATAAAGATTATCTTTGGGCAACTATTGGATTAGGAGAAAATCGAGGGTCATCATTACATGTTAGGACAATTTCATGGGTTGTCGATATAACTCAATTAGGGGCCAAAAGCCATTGGCTCAAATGATATCAATAGTCCACATTACATGAGAGGATCATCAAGTCAAAATTTACTAGCAGAGATGATCATCACCAACTCAAGGTGCCTAGGTAGATTCTAAATCATGCTTGTATGTGCGTGTGAGCAATGCGAATTAGAGAGAAATGTGTCTCTTTAAGGCACAACTTTAAATGAAACTATGAAGTGCTTCATATGATATCTTTGAAATCAATTGAATGTAAAATTGAAGTGGAATTCATATTGAAAAAATGAAAAACATTTATGACAAAGTGAAAAATTGTCTATGAAAATTCATGTACAAAGACATTTTTCAAAAAAACCAATACAATGGATACTATTTTCTTTTACTCTTTTGGAAGCTTCACAACACAATGGATAGTACAATGGAAGCTTCAAGAATTTGTGTATGCTTAAGGTTTTCGATATAACTTAATCGAAGACGGATGATGTTAGATTGGATGAAATCAATGATCCATAGTGCACCAATGAATCTTACAACAACCATTAGGACAAGATCAATAATGATAAAATTCTTACCATTATAATTATTAATGCAAGTTAAATAATGATATTATGGAATAAATATTTTTTAATATTATTAGTTAATATTGATGTAATGAAAAAAAATAGATTTCTTCTTAAAAAATTAAAGGTTCAAATTTAAAAAAATAGGGTATTTACATCTCCATAGAACCTGGCCTTATATGAGCATACCATCATTCATCCCATTAATACAACCAAAATAAAAATGAATTTTATGTATGTAATGAATGTTAATGAGGTTACAATTGTGTAGTTAAAGAACCAGGTTGCCACTACAGACAGAGTGTATGCTTAAGAATATACTATAGACAGACAATTTGGGATTCATTAGCATCAGAAATGACTGAGTACACTACATCAACAACCAAACCAAAAAAAAGTGGATAATCGAAGGTCAAGAATCGACGACCAGAAATAAATATAGGTGCGCATGGGCGCTATTAAACTCGTTATCGCCCGCTCCCCAAGACCGATGATGTGAACAGAAATAATTCATCTCATCTGCATGTGCAATATTCCTGCAATCTCTGAAACCAAGTTTTGTCCAAATCTCTTTGCAATCTCTGAATCCAAGTTTTGTCCAAATCTCTTTTTTCAATCGAAGTTGGTAAGAAAAGTACGAGACATCCTCTCTTAATCACCTTTAACCTTTTTCATTTATTTATGGAATCACTGATTTATTTATGAAATGAATGATCTGTAGTGCACCAATGAATCTTACAAGCCATTAGGGTAAGACCGATAATGAATCGAAGTAGGTATGAAAAGTAGGTAAGACCGATCACGTGTGCTTGCTTTGGTGAATGTCGTTATCACCAATCAATCATAACAACACGGATGAATGTCGTTATCATCAATCAATCATCAACCCAAAAACACGGATGGAACTGTCCGACTGCTAATTGTTAATTAGATAACGACCAACGACATAACTGGTAATTTTTCTTTATTTTTCCATCTAAAATGACTTTACATTAGAAAGTCAATGTTAGAGATAATGTCTAATTAATGCTACTATCAGAGTTTAGGAATTGGATTGAGTTTGTTGAAAGATGTTGAAGATTTTCTCAACCTCTCTTTTAAAAAGTGGAAGTGGAATAAATTGGATCTCACAACTTATTTAAATGTGATCCAATTGCGTACACTTCTATGTTTTGAGTATGATTTGGGTACGCAATTGTCGGCTGTCGGCTGAGTAGGGAGCAAAAAGACTTGCTTTTGTACGATCACTGCCACTGTGGAGAAAGAAGGAGCTTGCCCTCCACGATGATTGGGTTAGTCCTCGTCCTTTCTTTGAAAGTGTTGTATAGAAAGTGTTCAAAATCATAAAGCATTGATGAATCTGAGGAAGATTGACTATAAAACAATACTCACACCATTCACTTCAGTTGTAGGCGTCTCCTCCTTCTACCGATACATCATTCAGTTCGCTTGTAAGCTCTCTTCCTTCTCCTCCTACATCTCACATAAGAGCACATTATGGATATTGGTGCAAAATTTTTGTTTAAAAAGAGCCTTACAGCCAGCGACGTAGGTGATCAGTGTAAACTCATCATACAGTCGGCAGTTATTTCGGATCGCTTCTTAAAGTATTGGACGAAGGACGGGATTGATGAAGTTATTCCACAAGATACTGCTCTCGGAGTATATGACAGGGACGAGAGAAGAGTAAGAGATGAGGAATTCGTGTTCAAATACCAAGAAAGTTGTAAAACTTACGTGTTTCTGAAGGACTGGCGGAAATTTGTTAGAAGTAAAGAACTCAAGAGAGGTGACACTGTTAGTCTTTGGTGGAATATTTTCGAAAAGCGACTCGAAATTAAATGCGTAAAAGAACCTGCTCCTACCAGTAAGATTTCTCAAGTTGTTTTAATTTATTTCTTCATCGATTTATTGTTATTTTGTTACGCCGTGAATGAATGATCAATATTCGTTTGTTTTGAATCGTCGGTTGGGTGCAGCATGTTCACCTACCGATGAAGAAGTCCGCACTCGCCTTCGCCTTGGCTGAACCGCAGTTTACAACAGTATCGTATGCGATCTAGAGATAGGGTATAGAAATAGTTAGAGTCTATACTATGCAAGCTATACATAGAGTCTATAGTATGTGGTCAAAGGAGTTTGTTTGCTTTCATGGATTTCCTATCCAAAAAGATGTGTTTTCACCTATGTTTGGTAAGATGTGTTAACTTATGTTAACAGTGCATGTTAACAGTGCATGTCAATATTATTGGTAGAAGCTGGTGTAATATGTTTTTTATCTTGATATTTTTGGTTATGTTTAATATATATATTAATATTTGATGTTCATTGGGTTTATCTTGAATGATTGGAAGGAATGATGGTTATTCTCCTCATCTCATCAAAGTTCAATTTCCTTTAATGATATGTTGAATTTGTCATGATTTATTTTAAAGTACAATATTTTTAATTAAATTATTAACTATTTTATCATTCAATCATAACCTTTACTCCAAACAAGTCCACAGGATTGGAATAAAAAATTATCTCACCTGACTTTTAAAATATTAACTATTTTATCATTCAATCATAATCTTTACTCTCAGACCATTGATTGGAATAAAAAATGGCTTTGGCTAACTGTTCTACTAAAGCACAACTCTCCACGTGAGCACTCGGGTATTAATGGTACAAGTTGAACAACCCTCTCGTGCACATTGCACATTTGAGATTTCTTAATTCCCTCTCGTGCACATTGCAAATTTGAGATTTCTTCATTTTATCGAACTCGTGCGGTTTCTCAGTTTTGGAAACCTACCTTTGTCCGTCCGAACGTTCGGCACCTCTTGCCTATAATCCATAGAACCACCGAGTATTTGATACAGTTGAGGTTCATCGAAAGATTGAGCAGGCCATCGGTATGAGAGGACAAAATCAGCAAAAACCCTATCCAAGTCCCGGATATTCGCCTGCTCAAGCTGTTCAAATGGGTGCTGATGAAAATCTGAAAATGGAAGCAAACAAAGATAATTACATATTTCTGGGAAATCACCCTCAAGGCGCGCCAGATCGCTGTCGTCACTGCCGCTAAGGATTTTCCTCTGGGATGAGGAGCCCCGGAAATCGGATGCCGAGGAGTTTTTCTCATCGGAACTGGAGAAGAAACGCATGCTTATCACGAGGAGGTCAAGAGTTCGGTTCCTGAAAAGCCCAAGGTGAGCAAACGGTGGAGTTTGAAGGACTTTTTGTTAAGGAGAGCAACTGAGGGACGGGCCCAGAGCAAGGATAGGCTCTGGGGTTTGTCTATTGCCCCTGAAAAGCAATCCGAGAAGCATGGGAGTATTGAGAAATGTAAGCTATTGAAACCCGCCGAGAAGAATTCAAATTCACGGAAAAAGCACCAAGAGGATTTCAACAGTTGCAATGCTAGATCCAGTTCAGGTAAGAGACCGGAGGATGTAAAGAACTGTACTGCAAACCCTCGATCTGGGGGAAGTTTTAGCAAGTCTGGTTGGAAGATGCACATTTCGCCTCACGAGCTCCATTATACTGCCAATAGGGCACACTCTGAGGAGCTGACGAAAATGACCTTTTTGCCCAGTAGATAGGGCCTACTTGGGTGTCTGGGCTTCACTTCTAAAGATTATACTGCCATGAATGGATGGACTAGGAGCTTCAATACTATTTCTTGACGAGTTCTCGGCAAAACGTGGATCTGGAGCATGGGACACTGCCCATGCCCAGTGATGAATGGTTTCTGCAGATTTGCTTCTGTAATTTCAAAATTGAAAATTTGTTTCTAATCTTTTTAATTTTTCATCACTGCAAGCCATTCGGGGCAAGTGGATTTTTATTTCTCGAAAAAAGAAACCTGCATTCAGTTTGCAATGACTATTGCAGATGCTGCTACTAGAGAGATGGTGTATGGAGCTGGTTAAAATTAGGACTATTGAAGATTCTGCTGCTAGAACTGTGGGGGACTTATCAAAACTATATTTTTTTTTTATGTAATTTAGAGGTATTGATGTGCAATGTGTTGAAAGGTGAAAAGCCCCTTTTGTCACACACCCAACCCCTAAGTACTTTTTTAATGGACAGGGCATCAAAATTTCGTTTTTCTCAATCACCTCAAATCCCTATAAACGGGGTCTCATTGTCTTTAGTTCAAATAGGGTTTTCCAATGACTATCAAATTGTCCAGATATGTGATTTGGATTGCAAGTTATGACCCTTCAAGGTTCTTTAAGCCTTCATTGATTAGAGTCTCTCATAACCACGTGGCTCCATGTCACCCGACACTCCATGTCATCATAGTATACAAAGACTCTTCCAACCAGGAGTTGACATTTCTCTAATTCCTATAGGCCTACTAGGATATGGATTGCAAGTTATGACCCTTCAAGGTTCTTTAAGCCTTCATTGATTACAGTCTCTCATAGCCACATGGCTCCATGTCACGCGACACTCCATGTCATCATAGTATACAAAGACTCTTCCAACCAGGAGTTGACATTTCTCTAACTCCTATAGGCCTACTAGGTTAATTAGCCATTAACACAGCAAAATCCCACTCCTTACTAAATCTCCAAGGGCACTTAGATTCATTAATATTAGTTAAAGCCCAAGTCTTCGGATTTCGGAAAAATTCCTCATCTTGTGTTTATGAACCCAAATATCGTGAATGTCGGAGTTCCAAAGAGGGTCCCTCTCATTTAATTAATTACAATTAAATTTTTCTTACAACCTGGAAGAATGGGGAAGTAAATTTGGGCCTTCGACACTTTTCGACTTATCCAATATACCACTCCAAACATCCGGAGTTCCGAAACCCCGGACTCCCGAAGGGTTCACACTTACACGTGGCGGTGCGTTAAACACAGAGACATGCATAGGTAGGTTCGGGCTTTCA
>JASDQU010104644.1:14337-42238 GCA_032191745.1 Picea mariana | reverse complement strand
TCATCAAGTATTGGGATCACAACCATAAGCTGCGGGTCTTCAGGAATTTTCTTCGACCCAATTACACTACAAGGCGTTGAGGATTGCACAACGGATTTTCCATCTTTGCACACAAAATTAGTTATTTTACAATTATTGGCCAAAGTCCGTTCATCCAAACCCAACACAACAAAAAGTTCACCTGTACAGTTATTCTCAGATTCAAAATCATCGATCCAGTCGGAGACCTTTTCTCTCCCCCGACTCTTCAAAGACATTGATTGCCCTTTATTTTTATCAGTAGCTCCCTTAAAGGTGGTGTTTTGAACAATGTTGTGCCTACGGTTGAAGGAATTGTCTTCCAACTTGAAATTAACTTCTGAAGTCACAGAGAGCATTCAGTCAATTTAGACAGTGACTAAGCAAAAACTGTGACTCGACTAACAGAAGCAGATATTTGAGGCGATAATTGCTCGAGCTTTGATCATAGAAGCATAATTTAAACCGTTCAATAATTGAAACGCACACCTGTATGATGAGTTAGCTCTGTAAACTGAAGTTTCGACCATCTGTTTGGCGCTTCGAGCAAAGCTGGAGCTGAGATTGCGTTCCTGGATGAGAGATTTACGACCATTTACCAACAATTTTGCCATTCTTTATTCTCCTGAAAGCCTCCTTCATTTTCCACGCGGCCCGATGCCTTCAATCTGTCGAATGTTTCAAACAAACGCAGAGATTTCACCTGCACGATTTTTGGAATCTGAATCTTTGAGATATTGGCAACTAGTTCATGTAGACTTTAGCAAGATTCAGATATTTCTTTCACTTTGATAGCCTGATTCTCGGCCATTTTGACTTTATCTCCTTCATCATGTGGGCTAGCAGGCTTCAAATGTTCTGGGCCTCCACACATGGCTSTTCAAAACAGAGCTCGAATGTATAAAAMTCTTCCACCTCAGAAAGGYCCGRCCAAGTATCGAACCTGAGTCAYRAGAAAAAGARGAACRAACCTCACTCRGATCATAATAGTGGAAACARAAMYYRTGGAARATCRCAGCTYTSAACCGGAAACAAAAGGGTATGTGGAGAAAKCCATGGAGGATTGAATCTAGCAGTCGGGCAAGGCAAGCCAAGGCAAATGATTACAACTGTGGACAATGTGAAAATGAAACATCAAGCGAACTAGTGGTACCATGCTTCCCAAATTCAACAATCTTGTAGGCATCATTATATTGAGCTGTGAAAATGACAAGCCAGTCATGCAGTAACAATCTGCCCTCCTTCACACCTTGCTCCTATAGAGCCCACATGAACCTCAAGTGCAACACATGCAGATGCAGAGGAAGATACATTATGTGTACCCACTGCAGAAGAATGCTCATGTTGGATACCATAAGTAGGACCAACACTGTTATCTATGGGAACTTTTGAAGTTAATTTCTCTGATGGAACAGACTCAGACCATTTTGTCAGATATGAGGAAGAACCCCCAGACCTTTTCACTATACTTAACTTAGCCATGGATTTGCATCTCACAAACTCATCAACTGCAACTGCAATACTTGGTTCTTTAAAATCATCCCACAAGGCATACAACTGACCAGGATTAGCAACGACATTCTGACTACGAACAAGACTTTTCTGCCAATGATTTTACAAGACCTTTTGAGATTCCTACATTATCATTGTCTAGAGCTTTCTCTCATTTTAGTTGTTGCAGGTACTTTGCATACAGTGTGGAAAGCAATGTACAAAGATTCATCAACTCTTTCCTTACTGTTAGTTCATGCTTGAAAGAAGCAATTATTCTTCGAAAAATCTCTGGAGGAGCTGGCAAACTAGGTATTGCAACCCAATCAACATGATAAAATTGAGCCCCCAAGGATGCTCTGTATCTTGCATAGCTAGTAATCAAAGATCTCTCTAAACTGTTAGTCCATTAAAATCGTCTCTTTCGCATAGGCTTCAGCCTTGACAGAGCACTAATATGATTAATAAATGTGTCTTCATTGTCATCTTCTTCATCATCTATCCCTACAACTTGTTCAAACTGTAATAAAATGCTGAACACAAGTTCCTGCTGCAAATTACTAAACTGAAAAGGAGCTCCTGCTCGATGATGAGCTTATTTTCTATCTATTCCTACTCTAACCAGTAAAGGCAGATTGATCAAGTCAGACTGAATTTCCAATGAAGCCAAGTAAGAAATTGACTTACTGATATCTTGTTTGATCTTGACTTGAAAAATATTAGAAACCATAACATACAGAAATGGAGTTTGACAGGGCAACATAACCAACCTTCCTTCAAAGACAGATTGACATATGTTCTACTCAAAGACTCGCAATATTCATCAAAAGGATCAGTGAGGCTGTAAAGAAAAACCTCTTCCTGTTGTTCGAGCTGAAAATCAAAAAATCTCTGGGTATTCTCTTTCCCATGAAGACTGGCACTTTCAGCTATCCGTAAATCTAAAAATGGTTGTAGAATGATTTCTGTACTAATCATGGATTGTTTTATATCTGCTGCAGATTCTAGATCAAGAATGATAAGTATCGATGGTGAAGGAAAGAACAGTTGCTTCTGAATTTCTTGGGATACTGAATTTATATCAGCAACTTCTTTATCAAAATCTGAAGCCTCCTTAATCCCATAGTCAAAACTATAAGAGACATTCGAATCAATGACAAATGTGTCTATAATATGACTATCACCAACATCTTTACAATCAGAAGAAATACTAACTGAATGTTGGATGTGGAATGAAGATTCTTTACAACAGTTATCAAAAATAAGATCAGTTGAGTAAAATTTCTCGTAATATGAATTGAAGGCCACATGAAAATCCTTCAGAGAATGGATACTAATATTAGGAAGAGATTGACACCATTCACGAGCATTTTCTTCTAAAGAAAATTTGAACAGCTAGATCAATACATCTTCGTGAAAAAAACCATGTTCAAGCATGCACTTATGAAAATTGAATAAGTGCTCACCAGGATGATCATTCTTGCTTCCTATGAATCTCAGAAGATAATCATCCCATTCAATTATAGTCGGCACTGGATGTGGAAAATTGGCTATATCTGAAAAATCACAGAAAGCGTACCTCTTAGCTAAGATCTTTTCCATTTCATACCAGTGGAGTCACCAATGGATTACTGAACAATGGAGTCACCACTGAATCCGTCCTTCTTGGAGTCGCTAGATAGATAATTACAACCAAATGATGTCCAAGCTTTTTCTATCATCAAATCCGGATCTTGTCGTCTCCCAAGGAAGCTGAGCTTCGATCTCCTCTCCCTAGCAATGGCGCCATTTTGTTATCACTCCAAGAAACTCCTTAAGGTTGTAGGCTAAGGATGCTTGGTAACTTAAGAAATCAATAATCAATGTGTGTGGATCAATGGGATAACTAAGGATGGCTAATGAGAAGAACAACTTATCATGCATTCGAATGAGCCAGTGCTTTTAGAAACCAATAATCAGATGCAGTAATTTGGAATGGGGTATAAAGAACACTATTCTAGATAACCAAGTACATTAACATGCAGGGTCATACAAGATAGTAAGAGTTCATTCAATTTGAATTCATGAGACAAATAAGAAGATGAAATTTCTTAATAGCTGAGCTAAATTGAATCGAATTACAAAGCAATGAAACACATGAGAAAATCTGATATTAGTAGCAAAAGAAAAATGTGATTCATATCAAAATAAGAGTCTAAGTACATAGGCCAAATGTATCCAAGATTGAACCCCCTAGATCTCCAAATGTCTTTGGATTTATATCCTTTTACAATCAATTTCAGATCCTAAACAATGGATCTGATATTCTAAAAATAGAAAGTCAAAACTGACTTACAAAAGATAAGGAGAGATCCTCAAGATGAGGTCAATCTCTATCTTTTGGTCTTCAAACATTGGTTGAAAGTTGATGGAGTGTAGCCTAGCCTTCCAAGGCTCTTTGATCTGTTCCTTTGAAAGTGGAATTCGAACTTGATGATGTGTGCCAAAAATCCCTATCATTTTTCCCTTGAAAATCACCAAATCTAGTCAAAAATTCCCTTTTGACTTTCATCTCCAAGAATGGCCTTCAGATTTTGATTTGATAATTCATAACCATCTTATTGAAAAAGATTTCAAACCATTCAAACCCAAAAAATCCTGATCTGGGCAAAAATTTGGCTATTCTGGCCTTGACAGGCTTTCAACAGCTAACTTACCCAAAAATCTGCTCCTTAACTGTTGAAAAGTGGAGCTTTCAACAACTAACTAGTTATAATTTTTCCTTCTGCGCTGATGAAAGCGCATATTTTTTCAAAATCAAATTTCTTAGTGATGGAGAGTCTGTTTTGCATGTTTAAATAGTCGATCGACATCTACAAATCCTGAAATTTCCAATGGTGCTTTCAGATATGAATTTGGATCTCGGTAAGCTATCAAGAATTTCCATACAATATTAGGCATCATTCTTTCAAAAATGTTGGTGCATTTTTTATCGCTAACACCACGGTCGAGATAGGTCCATGTAGCTCCCCAGATCTATGACCATCATTGCTTCGCGACTTTGATGTTTAGGGGTTTGGCTGTGTAATTTTCTTTTTACTCCCAGAGTGTTCAACGCTGGTTTGACCACGGTCTAGATCGAACGATCAAGAAAGGTCTTGAAGCTTCTTCGGATCGATGATCCTCATCACTTTGTGACTTCGACATTTAGGGTTTGGCTATGTAATTTCCTTTTTACTCCCAGAGTGGTCAGTGCTGGACTGACCATGATGCAAATCCAATGTTTAGGGGAGATCCCAAAGCATCCTCAGATCTATGTTTCTCGTTAGCTTGTGAGTTCGGCGTTCAGGTGTTCCACCCATTTAACACTCTTTTTCTCCCTGAGTGGTCAACGTTGAACTGACCTCAATGTAGATCCAACGGTCAGGGGAGATCCCGAAGCATCCTCAGATCTACGGCTCGTGTTACTTCACGACTGATAAGTGGATCATGCTTTAGTGATGGGACAGATCCCATGGCCACAGTTAAGGAAATCGCCAAATGTCGGTCAACCTCGTTGGTAACCGTACCGACAAGTTTCCTTTGGTTGGTTTTGGATGTTGTAAAGTCATAACATCCCAAAGCTCCAGACTCTCAGAGTTCCACAACCAAGATAGCTTAGCTCCTTTCGAACCTAGTGAACGGTTCCAAGGTCCTGATCATATGGATACCCTGACAAGTTCTGGGGCTGCACACTTACCTATTAGCTATGATTTGGTTAGGGTTTTGATAACGAGCCCTCGGTCACACAAACGATTGGTTTGAATAAGGTGCCCTTCTGCCATAGAGTTTGAATTTAGTAACCTGCGAGGGTAAATTCGAGGGGTTGACAGGAATGAAGCGTTCCAACGGAGTCTTCCATGATTCTTACATTACAAAATCCATCCTTGGGAAAATTCCCTTAAGTATTTTCCAACCAACACAAAAACCATAAACTTATTCCTAAATTCAGTTGAATACCCATGTCTAATAATTCTCTTACTGCTAAGCAGAGGAAAAAAAAATCCATTCAAATCTAGTGTTTCACATAAGAACAATAAAAATTTCTAATATTAATCATACAATGCAAATTTTAGTCATATACACAAACATCCAACCACTCATTTCAATTCTAGTACAGAGTGTATAATAATACTTATCAAGAAACTAGGTAGTGAAGCAACTACTGAAAGGGCTTCCCTTTTCCACCCAACCATAGGCACAACAAATCCTGGATGGATTTATAGTTGGCCACCCCCTAGCTAGATCATGATGCTCCGAGAGAGACTCTTCCTTGTTGTTCAATGAAAGTTAGGGACAAAGGCCACTCTCCCCCTCCCACAGGAACTTGGAAAATTGGTTNCCCAACCATAGGCACAACAAATCCTGGATGGATTTATAGTTGGCCACCCGCTAGCTAGATCATGATGCTCCGAGAGAGACTCTTCCTTGTTGTTCAATGAAAGTTAGGGACAAAGGCCACTCTCCCCCTCCCACAGGAACTTGGAAAATTGGTTTTCTCTCCACCAAGCAAGGGGCCCTACAATGAGTGCTTCCTCAGTCACTCATCTTCTCTGCAACTCCATTTATTAGCTTGGATTGAAAATGATACCATCAACTTCTTGCACCCATAACAAGATTTTTTTCTAGTTCTCTTCAGAACTAAAGAGTTGCACATGCTCCCTTTCTTTCGAAAATGATCTCCATGACCCATTCCCATTGCATCCCCTTTTCTACCCACGAGTTTTCCTTCTTTTTTCATTCCTTCCTCCGCAAGATTTTGTGGGTCCAAATCCCCATTTTATGGTCAGTTCAGGAATTTTTCAGATGGGTACTATGTCCATCTCCTGATTATTGTTGGGAAAAACTCCCTACAGACTAGCAAATAGAGTTCAGACTTTGCATGCAGTTATGACCAAAGAGAAACTACTTTCTACCTTCATCCTTAGATTTAAATCCCCTTTTCTTAGTAAATGCATGGAAATATCAACCTACCTCATTCTTAGCGTTTGATGTCGATCCTCCGTTGTACTTGATTACTCGTTTGCAATACTCCTTCCAAAGCTGACCTGCATCCAAGACAAGCAACAACTATGCATGCATCCTACTCATATACTAACGGGTTAGAAATCCAATCATATACTAATCAAACTATAAAAAGTTCATGAATTGGGATGGGAAAATCATTCTCTTTATTATATTGAATGAGTCAACTTACAAAAGTTGAGACCGGCCACTGCTCCACGAACCTGATCCTGGGCTCCTCTTCTTCTGTCCTCTAACTGCTTTTCTTTGAATCTCCTTTGGCACAAGGAAAGGCTAAAGGGTTGGGACAATGGGAATACGTAAATGGGCAGAGTTTCTTTGCTATATTCTTCCTCCCCCAAATGGGACCCCTACCCCTTATTTTATAGGCTAGAAGGAGCTAGGTATTTGGACGAACCCTCGGCCATGCATGGCCAAGAGTTTTATTTAACTCACCCATAGCTTTTGTGTTCCGTTGGCAAATTTACTTTTTTCATGATTCTGAAGGTCCACGCAGGATGTAGTGGGCTTGCTAGCTTGGACACTGTAGATCCACGCGGGTTGTAGTGGGCTAGCTAGCGTGGACTTTTAAAAATGGATTTTTTATAAGAGTTATTCAATAGTTTTTGGCAAAGAAGGGTTATGAGATGCCCAGATGCAAGGTAAGCATGTGTAGTGCAATTTAGGGTTATAACAGATGCCCCCTAATGTATGAGGTCAGAAGAGCATCTGATGGCCGAAATATATTACGAATCTTTTACTGATGTGCCAAACAAGTGAGCCTAGGAACCAAGAATCGGGAGGCGTCATCTGCAAAATAACAAATGTCTCACCGAGGCAGGCATACCCATGCTCAAGATAAAATAAACGCATGGATACCAATCAAATACACTGTAGATCCATGTCATATAACTATATAAAATGTAGCCGCAAACAGTACACAACAAAGATACATCTCAAAATAAAAAAGATATACATGTAAAGTATCCATCTTTATAGAAACTAATAAGGTCTGATGGTTGGAGATGAAGGCTTTAGAGATCGATCAACAACTTCAAAATATTCAAAACTCAGGTAAGAATGCATAATGAGTGTGAAACTTCACTACCCAGAGGCCTTCGACGGCTCGTCGGTCATGGACTAGAGAATCTTGATGATCAAACCGAAAGCTTCATTGATTTCAAAMAAGGACTTGATTGGACGTTTAGGATGGTCAGGTATGAGGGAAAGAGACAAAATGCAAGGGGGCCGACTCAGGCTTGGTAAAAAACTTCCCTTGGACAACAACACGACTAATGATGAGACTYAGGAAGCATGGCATTAACATAAGTTTACGAGGCAGGAGGCAACACAAACTCTCCATATGTCTGGAAGAATAACCAAACAGAGGAGGACACAACTCTATGTAGCAAGAACAACTTCCTAAGGTCATATTAAATCCCAGTGTTTGATGAACAAATGAATAGATGTGCTTTATCCAAGGAYGACTCATTATGCTGCCAACAAAGAAAATACTTTTCCCTTCCTCTTTTTKGGGTATATTTGATTTGTTTATCACTTTTTTTTTAATAATTTTGGATGAAAGAATAAAGGAATGATACGTTACAATGGAGGAATGAGCGTTACAACATACAAGTTCAAGGTGCAAGGAAAAGACTGATGTTCAAAATGATACTCGGGAAAAATCCTCGAGGGGCCAAAGGCATCAAGACGCAGAGGCAAAGTGCTACAGGGCTTGCGTATAAGGCATGCTTCATATGGTTCAGTTTGAGAGCAACATGGAGCTGGCATTTAGGCCAAAGACGCAGGGATGAAAATGCGATTTAATAAAACACGCAATGGTAACGTCCTTCGATGTAAGTTTTAATGAGCATAGAGAAGGTAAGCTCGATGGTTTTTCATGTCTAGAGAGTCTGAAAAAAAATAAAAGGAGACTCCATTGGGAAAAATCCTGAAAAGGGAAACCTTGTAGGTTTGTGTCCTATGGGCTATGGGAAAGTTACAAAAACATGTTATTTCCCAACAAGAATTTTTTTTATAGGGTTGTATCCTACCCGTGAACAAGGTCATATATCATTCTAAGAGCTCAAAAGAAAAAATCCCTTGAAATAATCAAAAGTGATCCTTGAGACACATGTTGATTGTATGTAGAGCATCCCATAAAAATAAACCAATGACAATTAAATATTTTCAGTGAATATGATAGAAGCCAAATTTGAAAACCAATTGTTGTTTGAGCAAAAATCACTGTCATGCAACAGATTCACATCAAGAAATGAAATCAAAAGTGATTGAACTTTACCCCCTTTGTAATTATCACAAGAACCCTCAGAGGAATTGTCCTTCTGTTTTCATAGATGTTTTAAAATTCAGTAAGGGGGCATTTAATTTTCCCAAAATAGGAAATTTGTAAAGAACCAATATGTTTGTTAGCACTAACATTCATCATAAATGGGATAAATAATTGTAATCCATACCAGACAATAAAGTATATTGAATAAGAATTTATATAATGAGATAGATAGATATATCGTGAATATAATGAAAGTGTCATATATAAATACAGATCCTAAATGCACTATGGTAACTGTTCATGAAGGGATGCATTCCTTAGTTAACTATTATTTATTATTACTTAATACTATACATATTTGTATGTTACTTTTACTTCCCCTTAAAAATGTTTTGTCCTCAAATCATGATTAGTGAAAAACCTATCTCTTGTTATATCTTGAAATATATTCTCATGATATTTTATTTTTTTAGTTGCGACACTTGATGAAACAAAACGATACAATCATAGAATTCCTAAAGTAATACGTCGCATCTTTTCGGGAGTGATCCATCCCAAATCTACTTTCATGGAAACTTGTTTATATTTTGTTTTCTCTTGTTGTTGGTTGTAACGATTCTTGTGGTTTGGATTATGATAAGACACCCTAATCTCTTGTAAATTTTGTTTGATATAACTTTCTTCAACTTTTGATGCTTCTAGTGATTCAACTAGATCGATTTTGGTTCATTTTTTTGAAGTTTTTTGTTTTTACTAGAAGCTTTTCTATTTTAATTGGTTCGGTCATTTTTTCTTTATTGATGGTTGCTTTCTTACTGGTAAGTTGTTCTAATTTTTCTTTATGTGATCTCTTCTCATTCTCCAACTTCTTTATTCATGCAACCAAGCTTTGATTATGATTCTTGAGATGACAAATTTATTCCTCTTTATTAGCAACAACTTTGTTAAATTCTTCCTGCATTTTTTGTACTGTCATTCAATCATCTTGGCTGATCATATTTTAAATATTTTTAAAATATTCTCACAATGGAGACACCAATGTTATGTCTTGGAGTATAATTTTTTTCTTTTCGTAATAAAACATCAAAATTTTTTTTCCACATTTAAGATGAATGTACCTAGTGTTTCTAGCTAGGTTGAACCAAGAATTATACCAACATCAGTTTGAATCATTTTTGTAACATAAACTTGGATTTAAAAAAAAGTCATAAACTTGGATTTCAAAAAAAATACTTTGAAAACTTTTACAAATATATATAATTTTAATTTTTTTTTTCAAATATATGGAATTTTAAAAAGTTTTCCCTTAATAATCAAAGTCATATTAATTTAATAATAATAATAATAATAATAATAATAATAATAATAATAATAATAATAATAATCTATTTTTAAGGTCACGGCCAAGCGAGCATATCAAATTGGTGTATGAGACCCCCTTGTTTGTGGGACAAGGGACCCCCCTCCGCCCAGCGATTTGACTGGTAAAGTCTACTAAGGTATACATACCCTACCCCCTTTGAATTTGAACCTGTAACCTCTTAAGAAGAAACACATGTTCTTAACCATTAGGCCCTTAAATTTTTATTATATATATATATATATATATATATATATATATATATTCCTCTACACTTATTAAAAAATTTAAACACCTTGGAGCCTTTAAATATTCATTTAATAAAGTTCAACTTGAATATATATATATATATATATATATATATATATATATAATAGACTATATAATCCCTTTATGACTTGGTTGAACTCCCAAAAATGATTTATATGGTTTCACTTATACCCCTATTATTCACGTTTTAACTTTATGCATCGGTCACAATTTTTTTTGTTAGTTATGGATCATAAGAGGATCACTATTTCTTTAATTCACCTTTTATACCCTAGAATGGTGGCTAAGAGCCATGGTTACTTAATTTCAACCAATAGAATGATGGTTAGTTAATCTTCACCAATTGATTTTCGTGTAGGGGTGTATTTTTTTTTTTTTAACCTTGGCGTGCCTTTAAGGCGTCGATTCAAATTAGAAGCCTTGTGAATTTTAATGGCTCTGGTTTTCTATTGCGTGACATTCTTTCCACTGTTAAATTCATCGGTGGAAATTTTGAAATCTCTTCCCCACGAGTATGTTGTAGCAGTGCTGGATCGATTGAAATGGAGTGATTATTTGTTGACCAGATTTCAACTATTCTCTGGAACAGTCATACGAACTTACCCCTAACACCACGTAGATGTATTATGTGATTTTCTGTATGAATTTTTCTCAGCGAATGTTTTTTATGTTATTGGAAGAGGTCCACTAATTGCTTATTTTTCTGAGGTTCTCTTCAACAATGCCTACCTAGTACGGAATAGATGTAGCATAAATCTAAAATTTTATTTGTCCTTTACCCGTTCTCCCTTGTTACTTTTATTTATTTATTTTTGTATTGCAATGGAATAATATTTCTTTGTGGAATTTCGATCTTTAAATGGCTAATGGACAATATGAGGTAAAAAGCTTGATTTTTGGAGAAACTTTGTTTTTTGTCCAAAATCCAGATCGAACGAAGCTCTGATACCAATGTAAAGAACCAATCTGATTCTTATCACATACATCCATCATAAATGGGATAAATAATTGTAGTCCATACTAGACAAAAAAATATATTGAATAAGAATGTATGTAATGAAATAGATAGATAGATAAATAGATGATGAATACAATGAAAGTGTTGTATATAAATGAAGATCCTAAAGGCACTATGGTAACTGTTCATGAAGGGATGTGTCCCTTAGTTACTTATTACTTATTATTAATTAATGTTATACATATTTGTATGTTACAAAAATTTAATGGGATTTGTTGCAGGCACAACATTATGGAGAATGAGAAGACATCATCTCATTAATATTTCAGGTTCCACTGGGTGCACAAGTGCATTATTGTGGGATACCTTGCTTAGATTTTGTTAAAAAAGTGATAAGGAGATCCTCATCCTTGGTGCACCATAAAAATCTTTAAGCCTTGATGTTACTAGATGTTTCATAAATCCACGAAACCTTAAAAGAACCTCAGGAAAAACCACTATAATTTCCTAGGGATCAAATTTGAAAGGTTAACTAGGCTCGACACCTAGGGTTTTTGTAAAACCCTAAAAATGCTTCCTTCAAATATTCCATGTAGAGGACACAAAATGTCACTTTTTGAATTTTCACACAAGGAATGAGATTTGGAGATGTTGTAAGAGTTGAACATCTAATCTTCATAGATGCATCTAAAGCAACATTTGTGCATCTCAAATAGTGCAATGTAAATGTAATGTAGCTTTAATCCTTGGAATGTCCAACATCACATAAAACCAATCATACCAATCATTAGATCCCTTTATGTAGGATATGAGAGTGTTGTGTATGGAGGCATGTAGCTAGTAATCTAAAAGAACACCAGTGTTTAGAGATGAGTGTAGGTATGTTGTCATCCTCCATTGAGTGAAAAAATGTTTGTAGATCACCATTTGTTGCTTCTTCATTCATTTTTAGACTAAATATAAAGAGGAAATATGGGTGGGTGGGTAAGAGAATATGATTAGACCGACCAGTTTGATACCAAATGATAAGGAACATTGTTCATATCATGAAAGAAAAACATTTAGATCATAAAAAAGGACCCAAAAACATTCATATCTAAAATTAAGAACTAGATATAAGCTTGATAATAGATTTCTTGCTCATTTACTTGGCCAAAGGTCCTTGTTATAGGTTTACAATGGGTCAACATAAGCTAATAGCCTAATTGAAATAAATATTAAACTAAGTACATGTATATTGAGGGTTGAAAGTGTGAAACTTATTTAACAAAATATAGCTAATTTCTTAAATAAAGTATTGCTAAGAGGGGGTGTGCCTTCCTAGAGGGACAAGCTAATTGAAATTTACTGTGATCCATATCAGGTTAATTGATTGAAAAAAAGAAAGAAAAAAAACACATATTTTATTAATAACACACACACACACAAAAAACAAAAAATTAAATTTCTTATTCTTTGGATATGTGTTCTCTACTTCTCCATACGAGGGAGATGTGTAATTCCTTTAATATTTAACACTCCCACTGAATTTATAAGTCCAAAGAAACATCCCATTCTTAAAATAACAAACATGTGGTTAATTGAGAGAAATCCATTTTTCTTGGGGGATTCATCATCTTATCCATGTTTTTGGTTTCTTTGATCTTGAAATTTTTTAGGTTCAAGCTCTGCAGTGACATTGAAAAAATATGTTGGGAATGGAGTGTCAAGGAACAAAAAAAATATAAAGCAATCCAACATCAAATCCAAACTCATTTCACAATTGTCAAGATCCATGAATGAGAAATCTGGATCAAAAGTAGAAAATCATTGTCATCAATATTCGAGGGATTCACCTCAAGATTCTTGGTGTCAATTTATGGGAAACACATGAGATCAAAAGTTGGCGAGGATACAAGTAAACAATACTCACTAGATAAATCCTCAATCCTCATTGGATAAATCCTCAATCCTCACTGGATAAATCCTCAATCCTCACTAGACAACTCCTCATCATAACTGGAAACAATGCTTGGCTCCATTGAGGAGAGGAAATCCCTCCTGACTCGTTTCATCTCGAAAATACCTGAGTTCCTGAATTATACACCTAGATAAGCCTTTCACGCCACACTCGCTAAGAAAGCGAAGGAAAAGGAAGAAGTGGGGGGAAATAAATCGCATCCACCCTCCTTCCTAAAGGTATAATTTCAAAATGGAGGAAGATCATTTTTATGTTCCATAGTAAGGACAAACCCATAATTTTCTCCAATATATGGGTTAGATGTGATCCGATTGGATACTCAATTAACCATTGATAGTGTATGATGAATGGGAGTCTAGGACTAATTAAATTTCATTTACTATGATATTTAATCCTCCAACAAACCCATATCTAACCCATGTTTATTGCTTCACCTAGGTAGGTTATACACTATATCTATAACAAACTAAGTACCTAGAATTTATGATGGGTACGCCATGTAGTGGAAATTCAATTTGATGGGCTAGATTTTTTATGCCGATGAGTGTTAACGCGTGTATTTTCTATCCACTGTTACGAGGGAAAAACTCTCTATGTCCAAGGTAAACCACAACAGACAAGCATGACTGCAAAAATCTACTCAATTCCAACATATGCTATATAAACCAATGTGCAAGCGAGATAAGAAAGAGGCCTACCTTGTCCAAACGTTTAAAGATGTCCACGGTTGAGCACTTCGACCCAAAGATTTATACTTGCAACAAGTTCTCAATAGACAAGCAAAGAAAGCATATAGTGATAATATAAAAGGTTAGCACATTAGATAGCATAATCCATTAATAAACATAACAAACATGCCCATGGTCCATGGATAATAATCATATATCTTCACGATATCAATAGGACGGGAAAGGAGTATTTCTATTAATAAATGATCAACAGGAGCGAAAACATTACAGACTTTTGTGTCAGCACAGTTCGAAACCAAGAAATTAAGTTCCTTCCAGTTGGGCCTCCACCACTTCAATCCTCCATCAAAGGCAAGCTCATAGAAGGGAGACAATGAGGCTCTCTCAACAATAAGGGAAGAGCTTGGGGGCTGAACACTGTGTTCAGACTTGAGGGACAAAGGGATGCAGACTCAATATGAAGTAATTTCTCCARAGTAAATTTACTCTCAAAGTTGAATGTTTTTTCCTCTTTTCCATAGCTCAAAATTTTCCCATTTATAGCCTTCAGATGGAACTGAAGGGTTGATTCGAAACGTTTCCAGTATATGGAAGGCCAAGGATCAGAGATCTCTTATTGYGACATGGAAAATCGACTCCATTTTTGTATTTTTTGGCACAAATCCTGATGTACATGGGTTGTAGTGGAGCAGCCTGCATATCCACATGTTGTATAATAGGTAGGGCAYGTAKATGTGGAAAAATATGCATTTTTAGCTCTGGATTCATCAAAAAGGGATGACAAGTCTGCATAGGAAAATGGAAAAATCCCCTATGTGCAAGATTGCATAAGGTGAGGMAAGTCTTGCTATAACAGATTCCCCCTAATGTGTGATATCAAAGGAGTAAATGCGATGGCCAAAATACATTATAAGAAACCCAGAAGTGGAGTGATGGGGACCCAACTGGAAAGACTAGTTTCTCATTACATTCTGCACTGACTTTACATACATGGCTGCCAATAGAATACACTGCATATCCATGTGGAAAATACTAAACAAGTGTCTGTGGCCATGAATAGGAAAATACAAATGGAGTGTCTGTGGCCATGAATAGGCAAATAAAAATGGATTTACATGAGAAAAGTTGGCATAGTCACGAACAAGGCCCAATAGAACTAGTCTCAAAACCAATCTGAAGATATCTGTATACAATGGAGTACAATCTTATCTCCCATGATCATTGAAGTCAAATAGGTACCGGTCCAATGAAAAGGAAGCAACATCTCAGGAAAGTTGTGACCACATAGTGATTTCTTCAAGTCTTCTACACTATCCGCTAAGGATGCAAGTCTACATCATGTGAATAAAGGAGTTTAGGTCGAACACGATGAGACATCATTTGATTACCGTTCATTGAGGTATATCGTTAACAAACATGAGACAACCTACCAATAATGAAAGTAGGTATCAAATCACCAAGCACATTCCTACAAGTGTGAATAAAGGAGTCAGTGTCGAACACCTAATTAATCCATTGATTTATTCCCATCTGTCAATGGTGAGAGAGCCTGTCACTAATGGTTACAAGCCTCAAGGTACTCATAAAAATCTAGGCCCCATATCCATAATAAATTAGCTGAAGTTGATGGAAAGAGAATCGTTGAAAGGAAAGAATTAAGGCATCTCCCATCAGCAAGCACGAGGAACAAAGAAGGATCTTCATAATTTTGTGGAAATCGGACAAAGAACATTTCACGAACTAATGACCCCATGCTTTATACCTGCAACAAGTTCTCAACAGAAAAGAAAAGAAAGCATATAGTGATAATATAAAAGGTTAGCACATTAGATAGCATAATCCATTAATAAACATAAAAAACATGCCCATAGATAATAATCATATATTTGCACGATATCAATAGTATGAGAAATGAGTATTTCTATTAATAAATGATCAGCAGAAGAAAACACAATACAGACTTTCGTGTCGGCATGGTTCAAAACCAAGAAACTAATTTCCTCCCAGCTGGGCCTCCACCACTTCAATCCTCCATCAAAGGCCATCTCATAGAAGGGAGACAATGAGATTCTCTCAACAATAAGGGAAGAGCTTGGGGAGTGAACACTGTGTTCAGACTTGAGGGACAAAGGGATGCAAACTCAATATGAAGTAATTTCTCCAGAGTAACTTTGCTCTCAAAGTTGAATGTTTTCTCCTCTTTTCCATAGCTCGGAATCGACCCATTTATAGCCTTCAAATGGAACTAAAGGGCTGATTTGGAACGTTTCCAGTATATGGAAGGCCAAGGATCAAAGATCTCCTATCATGACATGGAAACTCGACTACATTTTTGTATTTTTTGGCACAAATCCCAATGTGCACGGGTTGTAGTGGAGTAGCCTGTGTATACGGATGTTGTATAATAGGCAGGGTGGGTATATGTGGAAAAATATGTATTTTTGGCTTTGGATTCATTAAAAAAGGATCACAAGTCTGAATAGGGAAATGGAAAAAGTCCCTTTGTGCAAGATTTCATAAAGTGAGGCAAATCTTGCTATAACATCCACGTGTCAAATATGTATAAAAACCAAAAACAATCCTATGTGACATCAAATTCTACGCTTGATTTCAAGGATATATGAGGATGTATAATTTTTGCTCAAAAAATTCATGTCCAAATTAAAACGAAAGAAAAGAACATTTGCAAAGAAGAAGAAGAAGAGGAAAGGATACACATAAGAGGGAGTATCTTTCCTTTCATCATCCATGCCTTCTCATCTACCCTGTATAGTTGTCATCTATACTTTCATCAGGATAAGATATCATTTTTCATTTATTCTTTCGTCAAGACAATATCTCCTTTTGTCATTTATACCTTGTCATATATGTGCTTTCACAATGAGGTGGTTAGTGTAAACAAATATTTATTAATGGAGTGAACTTGAGTAACCTTTGATGGATCATTGACACACAGGGAACAATTTTTAGTTGATAATAGATGGGTCCTTTGGTATCATCAAGTCCGAATGGCCAAGGAAGACAACAAGAAAATAAAAATTTCAATAGAATAGGGACCTTATGCCTATAATATCATGTCACTTGGACTAAAAGATGCACTAGTGGTATTCTCAAGGATAGTCATCACAACATTTAGCTATTATAAGAATATGTTATTAGAAGTATATTTGGATGTTTGGATAATTTATGGCGTACTACTTGAGTATGTTGCATTGTCATCTCATGTTTAAAAGATGCAAACTACTATAGATCTCCCTAAATCTTAAGAAATGTGTTTTTTTCACACCATTTGGTGTGTTACTAGGTTATGTGTTTACAAGGATGGTATTCTAGTAGAGAAATAAAAGATTCAAGTAATTGCTAACTTGCCTACGCTAGAGAATGTATGGAAATTCATATTCACAATGGGGCATATGGGATACAACCAAAGGTTCTTCAATTAATCCACCTCAGTCTTAGAGCCCATTGATATACTACTAAGGAAGTGAGAATATTTCAAATGGATGTAAGAATGCCAAACATCTTTCAACATCTTAAAAGAGAAAATGGTAAGTGCTCCCAAATTATTCTTTCGATACTATTCCATTGAGTTTAAAATTTATGTAGATGCTTCAAACATAGAATGGGATCCATGCTAGTATTATAGCTCTATTTTCCACGTTGGAGACACATGGAAGACCTATTGATATTTCCATGCTAAGACACACTCTTATGCCTTGGATTTTGTAGTTCTTAAGGAAGGTCAGAATCTTCATTAATAACAAGCTATGATTGGTCATAGGATGTATCATTGACAACACATGACCAGTCATGAGATGCATCATTGCAACCCTCTATTGCCCCTATCACCTTCTAGAATTTTTGAGTTACAAGGATATCAACACTGATCTCCTCAAATCTCATCAATTCTATAAGGTGATAGGGCCAGTAGTGGGCTACAATGATGCAACTCATGATTGGTTGTGTGCTGTTAGTGATACAACCTGCAACCGGTCACACCTTGATAGTAATTCATAGCATGAACTCCCTCAAAAATTATGAAATCCAAGGTAGAAGAGTGTGTTTCAGCATGCCAATATCAATAGGTCCTCCATGTGTCTCTAGGGTGGAGAATAGAACTATAACAACTATCCTAACCAAATGGAAACTTGACCACCGAATATATTTTACAAGATTTCTTGATAAAGATGAAACTATGAAACAACCAAATGGAAAGGTGTTAACATGTTTTATGCATTTATAGAATTAAAAAATTACCTATTAGGAGACCATGTGAATTTCTATATAAATAATTTATTGTTACAATACTTGGTAAACATACCTATGATAGAAGGGGACATTTGTTGATGGATGTACCTATTGTTTGAGGAATTCAGTTTTGAAGTAGTTATCAAGATAGTAAAGAACAACATCGATCGATAACATATATCCATAATAATATCAAGAGAAGAAGAATGAGTAGATTATCAACTACAAGATAACCTATAACACTTCAACATATTTCTAACTATAGGCACAACACTACAAGAACTTGCAACTAGACCAAAGAAATAATTGTTCTCCATATCAACATATTATCAAACAATTAAAAGTTATACAAATTATGCATTGATGAAATAATTTGACATTTTTCTCTTACTCATCAATGTCTTGGAATAGTTTGGGAATTCCATACCAAAGTTATGGGAGGGCACTAAGGTGGGAAAGTGATCGCTTGAAAGATTTTACAGTAAATAATGTGGTGGTTGATGGTATTCAAACATGCCAAGGAACATGAAATTAACTATGATATTTGGTAATGAGTGGAAAAGGAAGGGGTCAACTAACACTACACTAAGTGATATCCCTTCAACCATTCAAAAAATGAGATTTTGATTTTGTAGGGCCCATTGACCATCCTAATAGAAACTTAGGAGCCAGGTACATCATCATAGCCACGAAATATTTTACTAGATAGGTGGAATTAGTTCCAACAATCGATTTCTTAGTGGATATGATTGTGATGTTCATTTTTGAGCACATCATTACAAGGTTTGATGTTTATGAATATTAACAAGTGTTCAAGGTCATTACATATTTAATAAGACAGTCACATTGCTAACCTATGACTTCTTGATACTAAATCACACAAGTAGTGCATGTTATATTTGGTAGCTCAAAGGTAATTTTGTATTGGTGATGCCCAACATGCGGAAGTGATCGAGCATATTTCTCCCTAGTGACTTTATTTTTATAAAGTGATTTTATAAATTCAAGTTGATCTGTTTAATTTTTTGATGGAAAAAGTGACTTTATGAGGGTGTGGGTCACTTAAGTGACTTAAATTATCTCAATGTATGATTAAGTCACGAGCGTTGATATCATGAGGGAAAGATTTGATATTGACCGCCAATCTCATTGGAAGACCAATGGTTAGGGTAGTTATACCTTGGATGATGCATAAAGGAAAATTAGAGGAGAAGAGGGCACACTTTTTGAGGAGAGAAAAGAGGGAAGGTGAAGAGGCACACATCTCAAGAGATATTGAGCTTAGAGAAAGAGATAATCAACAATATTGGGTTGACACACATACCATGGAGGGGATAGGTAAGCATCCAAGAGGAGATTCAACATTTTTTCCGTACAACACCTAAATGAGGAGTCTGTATAGCATTAATTGTTGTTTTTACAATTGAGAAAGGGTACAAAATTTGAGGCAACAAGTTTTGTTAGAGTTTGGTATAAGTTTCAAGGTGTTCTACTATGGGAATCCATACAACTGAGGACTGTACATGTCTGTCAAATATGGGCACATTTTTTTATGCTTGTACAACTACATTTCTATTGTACATGAACCTACAATGCAAATAAATTGAAGCAACTAAGTTTGGCACGATTCTCAAGGAGTTCATGTGATGATTTTTGGAGATAAGTGACTATGAATTAATATTGATATTACTATTTTTGTAACTCATAAATATTTCCTCTGGCTCAATAATAAAATCTCCTTGAATTGGTTTTCCTCTTGTGGGTTTTTCTAGGTGCATTGCCGAGAATTTCTAGTGTTCTATGGTGTGATTTGTCTATTGTTCATTGATATTTCACTGTTGGTTATATTATCATATTTCTTAGTTAATGCGTTTATGCTCATAAACTACTATATAATTCTTGTCTTCTTATTGCATCATAGTCTTAGTATTATTGGAGGTTGAAATCATATTTAACTGTGTTTGAGCTAGTATTTTTACAATTCCTACCATTTTCAAACTAATGGAATAGTCGAGGACCTTAACAAGATCCTAGAGAATGAGTGTGCCAATATTTATGAGATCAATAGATAATTTTAGGATGAGAACATACCATCAATCCTCTAGGAATAAAGATCCATTATCAAGAAGCATACCAAGAATATTTCATCTAAAATGGTATATGAAAAGGAAGAAGTTGTACCTATCGAATTCATCATCCCTAGTCTCTTAATCAAAATTGCAAAAAAGAAGAAAAAGGAAGAGTCAACACATGAAACACTCCAAGAACTATTGTGATTAAAGAGATTTAGATAGGCTTCTACCCCAATTCCAACACATAGTGAAAAAGTAAAGAGAAAAATATTGGCATGATTGACACATTAAGCATAATTCCTTTGACAAAAGAGTTGTAGTATTGTTGTAGGACAAAAAATACATGAATTATCCTAGTCAAATTCAAATGAATTGGCTAGGTCCCTTCATAATGAATTGGCTTGAAAACAATTGTAAATCAGTTGATCTTTAGAGTTGGGATAAGAAGAAACTCCTCTTTGAGACTCTTGTTATACCTATTATTCTTTATGGATGTGAAGTCTGGGGCTATAGTATCTCTCGTGAATCTTGGAGAAAGATAGAGAAAATACAAAATAATTTTATAATTTATAATATCAAAATTAAAGGAAATACACCATATCCCATCCTCCTCTTAGAAACAAGCCTGTCCCCCATTAAGAGCATGGCTATGACTAGATACATAATGTATAAGAACAAGTTAAACAACATGGAAGACAATAGTCTTCCTAAAGTTATAGTCTTCCTAAAGTTGCTTCAAAATCGAGTCATAACCACCATCGACTCAAGCGAGGATGGAATAAAGATGTCCGGTCTTGGCTAAACTATTGGGGAATCATGGAAGACACCATTTTGCAGAATAAAGATACTATTAAAAAAATGTCAAATCAAAATTTAAGGAGAAAATGTGGTGTGATAAAGAGTTAGAGGAAAAAAAAAATTTAAGGTATTATAAGGATGTAATCAAACCTAATCTAGAAGATCAAAATTATCTATCTGTTTTCCAAGTGTAAAGAAAAAAATAAGCATTGCTAGGATAAGAACAAATTTTGACGAGCTCCATAGTGAAACTGGCGTTCGTCAATTCCTAAAATGCCATGGGATGAAAGAGTGTGTCACCTTTGTGACACTAAGAAGGTTGAAGATGAAAAACACTTTCTCTTAAATTGTCCAGCCTATACACATATTAGATCTCATTTTCAAAATATTTGTCACACTGCCAATCTTCCTAACTTCTTAAGTCAACAAAAGTATGCTGATCTTGGAAAACTTCTCTTAATACTTTTCCATTTAATAGATGTTAAACATCATCATCATCAATATAAATCCATTCTAACTTATTCTTTTAATTATTAATTATTAACTTTTTAAAATTAAAATGATTTTAACTTAATGTTTTAATTATTATTTTACTATATTTTATTTAAATTAAAAAAATAATTAGGTTATTAACTAAAATTAAGTAATGTGCAATTTTTTGCACTACTTTTCGTCATAAAAAAAAATAAAAATGGATGATTATAAAGTCTCCAATTTAATGAATGGACCCATGCTTTTTTTTTTTTTTAATTCTGGGTTGGTTTTAACGAAACTATGTGAATTGCCTTTTAAAATTTTAACGATCTTATCAATCAATCACAACCTTTAATTCAAACGAGGCAGATGGATTGGAATAAAAAAGTATGAGGCTCACACTATCGCATGATGTTATTTTGTACGGAGATTCGACTGAACACTTCTCAAACATGTACTTGAATGCTATTGTGTACAGAGATTCTATTTTCTCGTAACCACCTTGAAAACACTTTATCGTGAGCGCACGTGCAGCGTTTGTTTTCGTTAGGACATGATTTTACTGTTGTCAGCTTTTTGTATTTTTCGTTAAGCTTTTTATTTTATTTTTGGGTGGGGCGTAAGATTATGATTGCTACAGACATGTTGTTCTTTGTCCCTTGAACGTCATTCTCTTTGCTGCATACCAAGTCAGCCCTATAGGGAGCAGGATAAAAGTAAACAGATTTTTTTAGTTTAAAAAATAAGCTTGAAACAGGTTTGAGTTTTGTATAGATCAAAATTTTATTTCAAAATTTTATTTTAAAAGTTTTGATCTCTTTTAAACCAATTCAGATAATAAAAAAATTGTTCAGAATTATAGAATTCTAGATTGATCAAAAATTTATACACAAACCACCAAAAAACTCATTGGAAAAATAACTCGATATAAAAAATTGCTCGGCCAGAACTCCCCTGATGAAAAAGTCCAACCAATAGACTGTGCCTTTTTCATTAACTTTTTATTCCATGTTAGGATGGGACATAGGATTATGATTGATGTAGCTAGAAACAATTTACAATCTACAGACATGTTGTCCTTTGTCCTCCAACCTCATTCTCTGTCCTCTCGCCGTCAAAGACGATGGCCATGACTCCCGAGTCCTCTGGGATGAGCGCGCGGCAGCCCTATTTAACCGTGTGGGATTGGGAGTTGGAGTCGATAGAAATAACAGTATCCTTCAAATTAGATCGAGAGATTAACATGGAGAGCATTAGTATGGACAGCTTCCAACCAGCTCGCCCATCCTGTGATATTGAGTTCTTGTTTCAAAAGACGCTGTTGGAGACTGACATAGATAATACGCACTGTACACTGATCATCCCCGAGGATGTTCAGGAACGTATTTTCAATTTCTTGACACCTGATCAGAAGAGACAGCTCATGCTTCATCATAAGGGTGCCCTCCTCCCCATATTTGACTGCGAGGAGGGAAGAGTATGGCCATTCAGGTTGAAATACGGGCGAAGTAGCGAGACTTATGTGTTTGAGCGTGAATGGATCAACTTTGTGAGACTGAAAGCACTCAAGACTGGTGATATTGTTAAGTTTTGGGGGAATAATACCAATCGCCGTTTTCTCATCACCTACCTACTCCTCTAGTAAGATTTCTTCTTCAGGTTTTTTCAAGGTTGCTTATCCAGTGATCAGCTTATTTTAATTTGTTTCTTAGTTTGATTATGGCCCATGAATGAATGTCTGATTAATTGACCCATGGCCTGAATCATTTATCTTTGTTGCTTTTTAATGCATGGTTGTGTTCAGGTTTATGTATACCTTGTTAAATTTAAATTTTAACAGTAAAATCAAAGGAATCTCTTCTCTTATAAACAAAAAAAATTTATTTTTTTATAAACAAAAAAATCTTATACATTAATTTAATGTCAAGTTTGAAAATGACTTTAAAAATAGATTATTAATATTTTACTACATATTACTTAGATTAAGCACATGTGATAGTGCTAACTTGCTAACTTCTATATGTTAATTAATATTAAAAGTGTTTCTGGATAAAAACTGTTTACATTATTTTGAAATATATAAAACCAAATAAAAACACTCTCAATATTTTCTAACCGTGAAAACTTACATCTTCTGATATAATTATTAGTTGATGTCCAAAATTAAATGAGAATACCTGTAAATTTAGGTCAGTTCTTGAGCTCCCATTTTAATCCTTGTCAATAATTATCCAGAGATTTGGTAACGTTCGGTTAAGTTTGGAGACTAATAGAACGGTGTAGTTGGAGCGAATATTTATGCAAGCAAATATGGAATTTGAATATAGTATTGACCATACTTCATGATATTGAATGTTGTATCAAGTATATCTGTAGAATTCTTGTAAATTTTGTACAGTTTATGCTGCAAAAGAGAGTTGTGCATTAAGTGAACGCTTATATGCATATAATTGCTGGTCTAATAATAATACCCTTTTGTTGGATGTTGCGTTGAAGCTGTTTGTTGTATAACCCGCGATGTGCAGAATAGGTCACCTTTGTTTATATCTTCGTTTCCTCTCGCTGTTGTGGCGGCGCAAAGAATTGCGATGGCTCTCAGACTGGAGAGCCAACCTTCATGTATTAGGTGAATGCGTCATTTTAGGATCAGCCGGTACCATCCGTATTCCAGCAAATCCATGAAATAATCAAGTAGACGTACGGGTATTTGGGTTCCATTTATATATTTAGGTTTTCTAATATTCGCAAAGGTACAACAGGGGAGATGGTAGCAACGTATCGGTGTTGCAATCTTATTAATTTGGTAATAGAAAGTCGCACTTTTAACAATGAAATTGGAATGTTTTAACACTGTAAATTTAGAGACTTCGTTTTTCCACCAAAAAGAACTTAAGTTTATTTATCTGAGTATACAAAATTACATTCTGTAAGTTTATATAACATTGAAGATTAAAAAAAACTCAAAAAAGGAAAAAGAGTTTCATTTAAAAAAGATAAAAAAACAGAGCTCAAGTATAGTGCTTTAATATCACAGATTTAAGGTTTGTAACTTATGGACATAGTAATTGACTAAGTAAGTATTTTTCAGCAGTTCTGACTACATTTTACATATATAATCTGATTTGATTTGAAGGCCGAATCCACAAAAAAAGAGTGTTACTAGGTTGGCTGAATGAATTTTTCTAAAAAGGATCAATGATAGAATTCATAAGCCTCCTCGCCTCCCATTTCCGTGATGTGACAGCTGCCAAAAAGGAGTTGAAGTCCATCTTTTGATAAGAGTCTGTTAGTTGGTTGCGTTTTGCCTTCCCTATATACATGAGAGAGGGTGTGAGATGCAAAAGTGTTCAGAAGTCTGAATATTTCTTCCAAAATTGGCAATAAAATAATATTATGACACATTTGAGTTTTTCAAGACCAATTTATAGCATTCATAGAGTCGCCAAAGATTTGAATAGAATGTACAAATATAGAATTGCTCCCCCACCACAAATCTGTTGGTCATTTTGAGAAGCACCATCAAAGAAGGCCCAAGGATAGGTAAGGTTAATAGATTCTGGAGAGATTATTCTAACAACAAGAGAGTATTTTTACTGTGGAAAGTGAGAAAGGATCAAGAGATCCTGAGCAACAATACAATCTAGAAGTGAGGGTCGATCCTGAAAAATTTCTTTATTACGGGCTAGCCAAATGCCCCAACAAATTATAATGGGAAGTTCGTTTATCTTTTAATAAGCAAGATCATGGCACCAGACCTGCCCAGCTGATTCCACTGTGGGACCGTCCCATATCATAGCCTGGTTCAGTGAAAGTGCAATTTCCTCCCACACCATTTGAGTAAATGGACAATTGATAAAGAGGTGCAAACATGATTCATTTTCCCCTTTGCACAGAGGACACCAACTGGGGCCTGTTGTGTTCTTCATGCTATCTCATATTGGTATTTTGTTGTAAATAATACACCACATAAAAATCTTATCTTTTTATGGGCATTTTGACTTCCAGAGACCTCGCCACCACAAGTTATGATCCCTGTGCATAATTTGAACATTTAAAGCAATGTATCCCATTTTTGGAGTATAAATCCCATTTGGTGCTTTCTACCACACTAATTCATCATCTCCATCGATAATTCCAATATGTCCCGAGTGGAGGGCCCTTGTATAATTGTTCCAGAGAAGATCTTGATTACCTTCCAGACCAAAGGAATCAATGGCCAACCAACCTTTCTTCCAGATAGAGGTGGATTTGTTAGAAAAACAAGATCGTGGAGCAATACAATAGAGACACAAATATATGTGGTTCACCCAGTATGGGTTAGGTCCTCCAGAGAAATTGCCAAGTCCTTCCTTTTTATTATCCAACAAAACGAAGGGATACAACCTACAACACACCCGTTGTAACTTCCTCTTCTTTCTCTCACAATCTCCTCTCTCAGAATACAATAATCACGCACGCACACAACCACAATACAATTCCTTCATAAAAGAGGGTTTCTTTCTAGGAAAAAAATCCCTAAAATAACTTTTACCGTCACATTTGTGACCTTATAATGAACGCTCCAAATTGACTACAAATTACAATATTTTACAAGGCAATTTATCCCAAAATTTCGCTTCGAGGGAGCTTACCCTGAATTCCTCCACCAGGGGGGGNGGGGCTACAAAAATTGTCACCCCCCCCTCCCCCTAAACCCCCTTGGTGATAGTTGTCGGGGGGAAATCCCCCTACACCCCCCGTTAGGGAATGGGGTCCAAGCATGGCTGAAACAAACCTCTGAATCAGGAAGATACTCAGGCTCCAAAACCAACAATATCCCACTTGGAGACTGATCACAACAAATCCACTATTGTTGTACCTGTTGGACCATACTCCACCTTGGACCTAGAAAATTTCTCATCTTCACCTTCATTTTTGAAGGCAAACTGAAACTAAGTAGGAAATCAATTTCTCCATGTTTACTCCCTTTGTTAACATGCTTGCAAGATTCTAGCTAGTATGTATCTTTTCCATCCTCAAATGTCCATCTTCCAGGACGGATAGTATGAAATGGCACCCGAGATGTATATGCTTAGTGTTTGAATTAAATGTTGCATTCTTTGCAAGATGAATAACCCTCTCACTATCACAGTACAACCTGTTATTCTCCTGCTTCTTTCCAATTCCTCCATAAACCTTTGTAACCAAATCATTTATTTACTAGCCTCTACAACAACAACATACTCTGCTTCTGTTGTTAAAAGTGAAACAACTTTTTTCAGTTTCAAAATCCAACTTACTGCGGTTCCACCTACAGTAAAAACATACCATGTGGTGCTCCTCTTGCTATCTTTATCACCTTCCATATCCGAATCAACATATCCCTGTAGAACAGTGTCTGAAACTCCAAAACATAATGCATGAGTAGAAGTACCTATCAAGTACTTGAGAATCCACTTTACCTCCTCCCATTGTTCTTTACCTGGATTGTTCATATACTTGCTCACAAATCCCACTGCATGTGCAATATCTGGTCTTGTGCAAACCATCACATACATCAAGCTGTCAACTCATGATGAATAAGGAACCCTAGATGTGTATTCTATCTCCTCCCATGTCTCGGGACACATTTTCTTAGCTAATTTGAAATGGTTGTCCAAAGTTGTACTAACTGGTTTTGCATTCTACATTCTAAACCTCTCCAACACTTTCTCTATGTACTCACCCTGAGACAATGTCAATTTGTGATTTTTCCTGTCTCTTGTTACTCTCATACCAAGGATTTTCTTTGCAGCACCCAAATCCTTCATCACAAATGAATTAGCTAATTTCTTCTTGAGTAGATTTATATCCTGCATATTATACCCTGCAACAAGGATGCCATCTACATACAATATAAAGATAATATAGCTTCCATTTTTTAGCCTTTTAAAATATACACAGTGATCGGAATGACATCTACTATAACCTTGTTCTGTCATATACCCGTTAAACTTCAAATACCACTATCATGGAGATTTTTTTAGGCCATACAAGCTCTTCTTCAACCTGCATATTAGATTTTACTTCCCTTTGACCTCATTGTTGGAGTTACTGTAAAGGCCCGGTTTCAATTAACATTTAAAAATTCTACCAAATGTACAGTAATTTCTACAAGGTTTATAAAGAAGAATAATACCAAATTTTCTTAACACTTACTCATGTAAAATTTATCAATGAATAATAAATCTAATTAAACAATGGATAAATTGGAATTAAATACCTTAACT
>JASDQU010104644.1:3285-13884 GCA_032191745.1 Picea mariana | reverse complement strand
GCATGATGTTATTTTGTACGGAGATTCGACTGAACACTTCTCAAACATGTACTTGAATGCTATTGTGTACAGAGATTCTATTTTCTCGTAACCACCTTGAAAACACTTTATCGTGAGCGCACGTGCAGCGTTTGTTTTCGTTAGGACATGATTTTACTGTTGTCAGCTTTTTATTTTATTTTTGGGTGGGGCGTAAGATTATGATTGCTACAGACATGATGTTCTTTGTCCCTTCAACGTCATTGTCTCATGGGTCATTTTTTCTTTGTCCCTTCAACGTCATTGTTTCATGGTTCATTTTAAACCAACTCAGATAATAAAAAAATTGTTTATAGATTGATAAAAAATTTATACACAAATCACCAAAAAAAACTCACTAAAAAATAACTCGAGATAAAAAATTGCTCGGCCAAGACTCCCCTGACGGAAAAGTCTAACCAATAGACTGTGCCTTTTTCATTAGCTTTTTATTTCATGCTAGGATGTGACATAGGATTATGATTGATGTAGCTAGAAACAATCTACAATCTACAGACATGTTGTCCTTTGTCCTCCAACCTCATTCTCTGTCCTCTCGCCGTCAAAGACGATGAGCGCGCGGCAGCCCTATTTAACCGTGTGGGATTGGGAGTTGGAGTCGATAGAAATAACAGTATCCAACCAGCTCGCCCATCCTGTGATATTGAGTTCGCTGTTGGAGACTGACATAGATAATACGCACTGTACACTGATCATCCCCGAGGATGTTCAGGAACGTATTTTCAATTTCTTGACACCTGATCAGAAGAGACAGGTCATGCTTCATCATAAGGGTGCCCTCCTTCCCATATTTGACTGCGAGGAGGGAAGAGTATGGCCCTTCAGGTTGAAATACGGGCGAAGTAGCGAGACTTATGCGTTTGAGCGTGAATGGATCAACTTTCTGAGACTGAAAGCACTCAAGACTGGTGATATTGTTAAGTTTTGGGGGAATAATACCAATCGCCGTTTTCTCATCACCTACCTACTCCTCTAGTAACATTTCTTCTTCAGCTTTTTCCAAGGTTGCTTATCCAGTGATCAGCTTATTTTAATTTGTTTCTTAGTCTGATTATGGCCCATGAATGAATGTCTGATTAATTGACCCATGGCCTGAATCATTTATCTTTGTTCCTTTTTAATGCATGGTTGTGTTCAGGTTTATGTATACCTTAGTAAATACAGTAAAATCAAAGGAATCTCTTTTCTTATAAACAAAAAAATCTTTTTTCTTATAAATAATTTTTTTTTTATACATTTATTCAATGTCAAGTTTGAAGATGACCTTAAAAATAGATTATTATTATTTTACTACATGTAATACTACATCAGTCAGTATGTTACTTAGATTAAACACATTTAATTGTGCTAACTTCTATATATTAATTAATATTAAAAATGTTTCTAGATAAAAACTGTATACTTAATTTTGAAATATATAAAACCAAATAAAAACACTCTCAATATTTTCTAACCGTGAAAACTTACCTCTTCTGATATAATTATTAGTTGATGTCCAAAATTAAATGAGAATACCTGTAAATTTAGGTCAGTTCTTGAGCTCCCATTTTAATCCTTGTCAATAATTATCCAGAGATTTGGTAACGGTCGGTTAAGTTTGGAGACTAATAGAACGGTGTAGTTCGAGCCAATATTTATGCAAGCAAATATGGAATTTGAATATAGTACTGACCATACTTCATGATATTGAATGTTGTATCAAGTATATCTGTAGAACTCTTGTAAATTTTGTACAGTTTATGCTGCAAAAGAGAGTTGTGCATTATGTGAACGCTTATATGCATATAATTGCTGGTCTAATAATAATACCCTTTTGTTGGATGTTGCGTTGAAGCTGTGTGTTGTATAACCCGCGATGTGCAGAATAGGTCACCTTTGTTTATATCTTCGTTTCCTCTCGCTGTTGTGGCGGCGCAAAGAATTGTGATGGCTCTCAGACTGGAGAGACAACCTTCATGTATTAGGTGAATGCGTCATTTTAGGATCAGCCAGTACCATCCGTATTCCAGCAAATCCATGAAATAATCAAGTAGACGTACGGGTATTTGGGTTCCATTTATATATTTAGGTTTTCTAATATTCTCAAAGGTACAACAGGGGAGATGGTAGCAACGTATCAGTGTGCAATCTTATTAATTTGGTAATAGAAAGTCGCACTTTTAACAATGAAATTGGAAAGTTTTAACACTGTAAATTTAGAGACTTCTTTTTTTCCACAAAAAAGAACTTAATTTTATTCATCTGAGTATACAAAATTACATTCTGTAAGTGTTATATAACATTGAAGATTAAAAAAAACTCAAAAAACAAAAAAGAGTTTCATTTCAAAAAGATAAAAAAACAGAGCTCAAGTATAGTGCTTTAATATCACAGATTTAAGGTTTGTAACTTATGGACATAGTAATTGACTAAGTAAGTATTTTTCAGCAGTTCTGACTACATTTTACATATATAATCTTATTTGATTTGAAGGCCGAATCCACAAAAAAAAGTGTTACTAGGTTGGCTGAATGAATTTTTCTAAAAAGGATCAATGATAGAATTCATAAGCCTCCTCGCCTCCCATTTCCGTGATGTGACAGCTGCCAAAAAGAGTTGAAGTCCATCTTTTGATAAGGAGTCTGTTAGTTGGTTGCGCTCGTTACTAGTAGTATCATGTTAGCTTCTGGGATCTCTTCTCCTTTGAACACACGAAACACATTTTGAAGTGCATCATCTGGTTGCTCATTTCCTTATGCACTCCCATTCGCAAGTTCTTCTAAACTAAATCCCAACATGAATTCTCCTTGTGGCAGATATAATCCATTTGTCTTTTCTGGGCCAACTCCCCAAAAAGAAAAGAACAAAGAACGTGCACAATACTATATTATTAAAAATTATAATGAAACATAATGTTGGCAGACCGGAACAAAGAATGAGTTTTCAAATATGCATGCTGCAGCTAATCCAACAAGTCATCAATCCTTCGGAAAGAATAGATGTTCTTGATGGTCACCTTATGCAAAGCTCTATAGTCAATGCCTTCCCTATATACATGAGAGAGGGTGTGAGATGCAAAAGTGTTCAGAAGTCTGAGTATTTCTTTCAAAATTGGTAATAAAATAATATTATGACACATTTGAGTTTTTCAAGACCAATTTATAGCATTCATAGAGTCGCCAAAGATTTGAATAGAATGTACAAATATAGAAGTGCTCCCCCACCACAAATCTGTTGGTCATTTTGAGAAGCACCATCAAAGAAGGTCCAAGGATAGGTAAGGTTAATAGATTCTGGAGAGATTATTCGAACAACAAGAGAATATTTTTACTGTGGAAAGTGAGAAATGATCAAGAGATCCTGAGCAGCAATACAATCTAGAAGTGAGGGTCGATCCTGAAAAATTTCTTTATTACACGCTAGCCAAATGCCCCAACAAATTATAATGGGAAGTTCTTTTATCTTTTAATAAGGAAGATCATGGCACCAGACCTGCCCAGCTGATTCCACTATGGGACCGTCCCATATCATAGCTTGGTTCACTCAAAGTGCAATTTCCTCCCACACCATTTGAGTAAATGGACAATTGATAAAGAGGTGCAAACATGATTCATTTTCCCCTTTGCACAGAGGAGGGCCTGTTGTGTTCTTCATGCTATCTCATATTGGTATTTTGTTGTAAATAATACACCACATAAAAATCTTAGCTTTTTGTGGGCATTTTGACTTCCAGAGACCTCGCCACCACAAGTTATGATCCCTGTGCATAATTTGAACATTTAAAGCAATGTATCCCAGTTTTGGAGTATAAATCCCATTTGGTGCTTTCTACCACACTAATTCATCATCTCCATCGATAATTCCAATGTGTCCCGAGCAGAGGGCCCTTGTATAATTGTTCGAGAGAAGATCTTGATTACCTTTCAGACCAAAGGAATCAATGGCCAACCAACCTTGCTTCCAGATAGGGGTGGATTTGTTAGAAAAACAAGATCGTGGAGCAATACAATAGAGACACAAATATATGTGGTTCACCCAGTATGGGTTAGGTCCTCTAGAGAAATTGCCAAGTCTTTCCTTTTTATTATCCAACAAAACGTAGGGATACAACATACAACACACTCGTTGTAACTTCCTCTTCTTTCTCTCACAATCTCCTCTCTTAGAATACAATAATCACGCATGCACACAACCACAATACAATTCCTTCCTAAAAGAGGGTTTCTTTCTAGGGAAAAAATCCCTAAAATAACTTTTACCGTCATATTTGCGACCTTATAATGAACGCTCCAAATTGACTACAAATTACAATATTTTACAAGGCAATTTCCCCCAAAATTTCACTTCGAGGGAGCTTACCCCGAATTCCTCCACCAGGGGGGGCTACAAAAATTGTCACCCCCCCCCCTTCCCCTAAACCCCCTTGGTAATAGTTGTCGGGGGGAAATCCCCCTACACCCCTCGTTAGGGAATGGGGTCCAAGCATGGCTGAAACAAACCTCTGAATCAGGAAGATACTCAGGCTCCACAACCAACAATATCCCACTTGGAGACTGATCACAACAAATCCACTATTGTTGTACCTATTGGACCATACTCCACCTTGGACCTAGAAAATTTCTCATCTTCACCTTCATTTTTGAAGGCCAACTGAAACTGAGTAGGAAATCAATTTCTCCCTGTTTACTCCCTTTGTTAACATGCTCGCAAGATTCTGGCTAGTATGTATCTTTTCCATCCTCAAATGTCCATCTTCCAGGACGGATAGTATGAAATGGCACCTGAAATGTATATGCTTAGTGTTTGAATTAAATGTTGCGTTCTTTGCAAGATGAATAACCCTCTCACTATCACAGTACAACCTGTTATTCTCCTGCTTCTTTCGAATTCGTCCATAAACCTTTGTAACCAAATCATTTATTTACTAGCCTCTACAACAACAACATACTCTGCTTCTGTTGTTGAAAGTGAAACAACTTTTTTCAGTTTCAAAATCCAACTTACTGCGGTTCCACCTACAGTAAAAACATACCATGTGGTGCTCCTCTATCTTTATCACCTTCCATATCTGAATCAACATATCCCTGTAGAACAGTGTCTGGACCTCCAAAACATAATGGATGAGTAGAAGTACCTATCAAATACTTGAGAATCCACTTTACCTCCTCCCAATGTTCTTTACCTGGATTGTTCATATACCTGCTCACAAATCCCACTGCATGTGCAATATCTGGTCTTGTGCAAACCATCACATACATCAAGCTGCCAACTCATGATGAATAAGGAACCCTAGATGTGTATTCTATCTCCTCCCATGTCTCGGGACACATTTTCTTAGCTAATTTGAAATGGTTGTCCAAAGTTGTACTAACTGGTTTTTCATTCTACATTCTAAACCTCTCCAACACTTTCTCTATGTACTCACCCTGAGACAATTTCAATTTGTGATTTTTCCTGTCTCTTGTTATTCTCATACCAAGGATTTTCTTTGCAGCACCCAAATCCTTCATCACAAATGAATTAGCTAATTTCTTCTTGAGTACATTTATATCCTGCATATTATAGCCTGCAACAAGAATGCCATCTACATACAATATACAGATAATATAACTTCCATTTTTTATCCTTTTAAAATATACATAGTGATCATAATGACATCTACTATAACCTTGTTCTGTCATATACCCGTTAAATTTCAAATACCACTATCATGGAGATTGCTTTAGGCCATACAAGCTCTTCTTCAACCTGCATATTAGATTTTACTTCCCTTTGACCTCATTGTTGGAGTTACTTCACACATACCTAGGACTTATTTTTCCTAAGATTTTTCCTTTTTCATTAGTCATAATTAGTCATTATCCAGTCTCTTATATTTTAGGGGAGAATATTCCACCTAGATAATATTCTCTTTCAGTTGACACTTTAGTTTGACTAGTTGAGTTGAATCTATATGTTGCATTGGTTTTGTCACCATGCAACATTGGGATCATCACCAGATAATACGCATTTTCATTGGAATCATCACCACACTAGTGAATTACCCTTGATTCCTTGATCTCCTCCTCACTTCACTCTATTTTAGTCAGTTAACTGAAGACTGATAGACTAGTTAACTCAGACTAGGTGACAGTTCACTACCGTAACTGCTTGAGAAACTAGACTAGGTGGCAATTTACTCCCGTAACTACTGGTGTGTGTCCATATCACTCTAGAACACCACTATGGATCATTAGTTACTCATGTATCCTATATCTATTGTAAATTATTCACTCTTTGAGTGTGGAATATGGTTAATGAGAATTCTTTCATTCTTTCTCTCATTCTTCTTCTTTCTCAAATTCTCTCTGCAAATGTGTGTATTATTGTTTAGTTAGATATATTCTGTGAAGGTTCCAAACATTTACATGGTATTAGAGCTGACGAGCTGCTAAGCAAAATTTACACCAAATTATTTTTGCAAGTATTGAACATTGAAGAACGCAGAAAAAATGAAATTTGTGTTTTACTCACCAATAATACTTCTCACGCCTCATAAATATTTGGAGTGGAAGCCAAAGATTCTACTTCTTCTTAGAAGTAGAGGCTTATACCAAATAACTATGGCAGTGAAAGTAGAGCTTGATTCTGTCGATGATAAAAATAACTTTCTCAATAGACAAGATATGGCCATAGGATTTATCTGCTTGTCTATTTCTCTAGAAATTCTCCACCAAGTATGTGACATCTCACAAGACTTCACTCCAAATGAATTATGGACCAGATTGGAGGTTCTATTTGGGACTAAATAATATTTTGAAGATTGCATGCATGGGATTGGAAAGATAGAGCCAGAAGAGAAGCCATAAGAAGATCAAGCTTCTTATTCTGAAGAGTCTTCTACAAAAGCATTTGTGAAAAATTGTATTCCATTAATTGAAGATGATGTCTACTCCATTTCATATTTGTTTTCTGAAATTCATGTGGAAGATATATGGCATGCATCTTAGGAGTCACATGCAAACACTTTTCCATGCACAATGCATGCGTCTCAGGAGACAGAAAGGGAGACACACACATCAGAATCCATTCTGATATTTTATGAGAAAAATTTGCAGAAACAATTTACATATTTGAATTCCTCTTAGGAAAATATCCAATTTCAAAAAAAAAAATTGTCTGAAATGGAGTCCGGAAAGTGCAGTTATGATCTTTTTAAAATCAATAGAATTTCAGCATTTTTTCAAAAATAGCTGCACGGTTTTCAAAGTTTCATCCAAAATTTATTTGGATATTCTTCATTACAAGAAGAGAAAGTGGATATGTGTGGGAATATAAATGATTCATCTACTTCATCAGATCCATGCAGACATATACATCTTCAACAAAATCTTCAACGAGCACAAACTTGCATAATTGCAAGGTCTTCTTGGAGTGAAGGAGAAGGTTTCTTAGCAACTGCTTTTTGCTCCTTCTCANGGGGTGGTTCCCATGAGTTTTTCCCTCTTTACTCGTTTATTTAAATGTATATTTTGTATTTGGGTACCTAACATGGCCTCGTTGTTGGGACCGAGTCTTTATTTTCACCATAGTGATATTCATGGGGTGTGCTGCAGTTACTTCACACATACCTAGGACTTATTTTTCCTAAGTTTTTTCCTTGTTTATTAGTCATAATTAGTCATTATCCAGTATCCTATATTTTAGGGAAGAATATTCCACCTGAATAATATTCTCTTTTAGTTGACACTTTAGTTTGACTAGTTGAGTTGAGTCTAGATGCTGCATTGGTTTTGTCACCATGTAACATTGGGATCATCACCGGCTAATGTAGATTTCCATTAGAATCATCACTATACTAGTGCATTACCCTTGATTCCTTGATCTCTTCCTCACTTCACTATGTTTTAGTCAGTTAACTGAAGACTGATAGACTAATTAACTCAGACTAGGTGGCAGTTCAGTCCCATAACTACCTGAGAGACTAGATTAGGTGGAAATTTACTCTCATAACCATTGGTGTGTGTCCAAATCACTCTAAAACACCACTATGGCTCATTAGTTACTCATGTATTCTATATCTATTGTAAATTATTCACTCTTTGAATGTGGAATACAATTAATGAGAATTTTTTCATTCTTTCTCTCATTCTTCTTCTTTCTCAAATTTTCTCTGCAAATGTGTGTATTATTGCTTAACTAGATCTATTCTGTGTAGGTTCAACACATTTACACTCATACCCCTGTGGTTGTTGTATATAAATATCTTCATCCAAATTCCCATGGAGAAAAGTTGTTTTTACATCTGATTGTTCAAGATGAAAATATTCTACTGCCAGAAGACTTAAAATAGTCCTAATTGAAGTCATCTTAACAAAATGAGAAAATATTTCATCAAAATCTATACCTTTTTTTTGTGAAAACCCTTTTAAAACAAGTCTATCCTTGTACCACTTTTTTCCTCCATCTTCTTCCTTCAACTTGTAAACCCATTTATTTTGCAATGCTCTTTTTCCTATAGGAAACTAAACCAAATCTCAAGTATGGTTATTTACCAAGGAATCCATTTCCTCTTTGATGCCTTGCTCCCACTTCCTTTTAGTGTATACCTGCATTGTCTCTTCATAACCTTCTAGTTCACTAGAATCAATCAACAATCGATAATACAATGAAGGAGAGTATCGTTCAAGAGGTCTATTTAACCTGGTAGATCTTCTAACAACACTTGCAGGATTTTGAGGTAGCTATTGCTCCTGTTGTTCTACATTTTGATTTTCTGGTACCTTTGGAATTTATTTTCCAATGATCTCATCAAGCACTGTGTATTATAGTTTTTATTCTTCATATTTCCTTCCCTGCAACTGATCTTTATACATGACCTTCTCATTGAATATGAAATCTCTACTCCTAATTATTTTGTGATTTTCATAATCCCAAAAACAATAACGATAATAATTAACACCATATACAATAAATCTAGGATTTTTCTTCAAGCTTTGTTCTATTTTCTTTATCAATATTGACAAATGCTTCAAAACTGAAAGTCTTCAGAAATGAATAGTTTACCTTTTTACTTTCCCATTCCTCCTCTGGATTTTCACCATCCAAAGAAATTGAAGGTCCTTTGTTTATCATGTAAACAAAAATATCTACAACATCTACCAAAAAATATAAGGGAAACCCTACATGAAATCTTGTACTCCTTGCACTCTCCATGATTGTCCTTTTTATCCTTTCTGATACACTATTTTCTTGTGGTGTTCTTGGAACTATCTTCTCTCTATGAATCCCATGGTATAAACAATAATCATCAAACTTCTTGCTGCAATATTCACCTCCATTGTTTGATTTGAGACACTTCAACCTTTTTCCTATCTCATTTTAAACCAAATCTTTCCATTTCTTAAAAGTATCAAAAATATCATATTTTTGTCGAATGCAATAAACCCAAGTTTTTCTAGTTGCATCATCAATAAAAGTAACATAATAACAAGAGCCAACAAGATATGATACATGCGATGGTCCCCATACATTTGTATGCACAAGCTCTAACCTTTCACCCTTCTTTTATTTTCCAACTCTAAAAAATTTGACTCTCTTCTCTTTTCCATAAACACAGTGCGCACATAAATCTAAATCAATTTTTTAAGATATGGAAAAAAATTATTTTTGTGAATTATATGCATCCCCTTATCACTCATGCTTCCAAGCCTATGATGTCATAGTGTTGTATCCACTCATCTAGAAGCTAAAGAGATATAAGAATCAATATTATTAGTACATAAATACAATGTAACTACCTTCTCTACTTTTGGTATCACCAGTGATCCTTTGGTGACCTTCCATGCCTTATCTATAAATATAGATATACAAGCTTCGCTTCCCAACTTCCCTATTGAAATCATATTTTTCCTTAAATTTGGTACATGTGTTACCTCTTTCAATAACTATTGGTTTCCATTTTTTTTTTTTATTTGTACCTTACCCATTCCAACAATTTTGCATGGTGCATCATTATCCAAATGAACCTGTCCAAAATCACCTTGCACACAATCTAGAAAATTTTTCCTATGGAGTGTGGCATGAAATGAAGCCCCTAAATCTACTACCCAAGACTCATAAATATTATCTACATAAAGAATCAAATCATCTTGTAACACATCAACTGTTACATCTCCTTCTTGATTTTTCTCTTGTTGTCCATCTCTTTGTTTCTTTGGAGCTTTGCAGTTTTTCTTCAAATGTCCTTTCTTTCCACAATTACATCATTCTATCTTTCCTAGTCCAGATTTGGATCTTCCCTTCCTAGAATTCTCACGGTTCCTTGAACCCTTTCCTCTATCATTTTGTCTTCCATTGTTCTCCATGTTTAATGTATTGCCTGATGTCTCACCTGTTGATACTGAGAGGGGGGTGAATCATTATCTAGTAAAATTTAAAAACCTTTTTCAACTTATACTTAAACCATTCAATTATATCCAATGAGCAATGAACAATAGTATAAGAGTTACACCAATACACCACAATACACCATGCACAATATATGAGAAATAATCAATAGTTTTTGTTCAAGGGAAGTAATGACTTCCAAAGGTAGCTACA
>JASDQU010104643.1:192808-203711 GCA_032191745.1 Picea mariana | reverse complement strand
GAATTGCATGTTTTTTGTATTTTGGGGGACATTTTGCATCTGTAATGATGAATGTTTTCTCCTTCTCGTAGCATAGCTTTCATCAAAATGGAAAGATTGCATATTTATCTCTTTGCATAACTTTCGAGTCGGTCAAAACACCATATTGTCCATGCCATTTTCCTTTTGAGTAATAGCAGTCTTAAAAATCAAGTGCGAAACTAAAAATTGATTAGACATTTTTACATTTTCTAGTAGCAAACCTACATTAGATTAGCTGTAGGGCTTTGGAATAGGTGTGAAAGATAACTTTCCAAAGATCCAAACAAACATAGGATCTTATGTTAGGGAGCGATGAAATCCAATTGCTACATTTTTTCTCGGGAAGCCCTTCTCACACAAGGGTCAAACCTGAGGTCACATTGAGACTAGCAAAGTTACTCACCCTGCTTTGTTGGTCTTGGTGTAGATATTGCACGTATTATGGGGGTCTCTTGAAGCTATACCCACAATGATGAGTGGAAGCCTTTCAAGTTGATTTTGGGCTAGATACCCTTCCCTTGCGCTTGGATCAGACTGTCGAATATTTCCCCAAGCATCGCTATTGCAGTTGGTAACCTTAGTGGCCTATCTCTTTAGGGTATTTACATAAGGTGACTATGGAGGGGAAAGTATTCATGGTACCTAGAATTGACATTGGCTAGACTCAATCGGGCTCCTTGGAGGGTATACCCACAATTATGTGTGGGAGCTTGCACCAGGGTGTAAGTCCATTAAGTAGGTCATCAATGTAACTTTTCCACCCACTCTATCTCAGCCCCTTCTTACTTTGTTCCCAAGACATTGGATTTCATCACCAAATAGTGTGCTCATTTTGATAAGTTTTTATTTGCTTGCTTGCTTACTAGATTTTGAGCCTATGTTGTTTGTTATCCCTAGCAGAATCTAGGTTGGATTTTTATTTTTATGGTGTTAGTTCCCAGAATGACCAATGAAGGAACTCCTTTGCCAGGGGAACCCTTTTCTTTTCCTTCTTATGGAAATGTTGGTCCTCCTTACATCTCTACTTTGATCCTTCCAAGTCTCACAATTGGGTTACCTTTATGGTTGTTTTCCACTCTGGTGATCTCGAATGCAGGTGCTTCATATGTAAGAACACCACCCACACATCAACCTCATGTCGACCTTTCTCCTTCTTCACTCGTTAGGTCTCCTTCCATTTCTCCTTCTTTGCCTAGTGAAATCTCTCAAGAGATTAGCCAGATTGATAAGAAGAAGAAGAAACAAAAAGAGAAGAAGAAGAAGCAAAAAGGGTCCAAGCCTCCAACTACATCAGATGTTAGATCTAAGAAACCAGCTATTGTTAATAGTACTAGGAGTTTTGATGAGGTCGATAAGATTAGAATGAAGAATCTGAAACCCAAATTATCTTGCAGTATTTGTAAGGGTGACCACTTTCTGAGGGATTTTTCTGGTATTCCCAAGGTATTATAAGTGTGGTCCTCCACGTCATCGAATTCTGCTAGACATGTTGGTGACACCCCGTCAACTAGTGACGTTAATGTTGGTAAGAAGAAGACAACTGTCAAATTTCCTTGTATGTTATGCAAAGGTGATCATTATTCTCACCTTTGTCCTTGTATGGATGGGGCCTCTTCTCTTTTGAAAAAGCTTCAACTTCCAATCGGTTATCATAATATTTCTCCCAACCCATCGTTAGTTGATGGACTAGTCAATCTGGTTCCATCCCTGGTCAATTTGGTTGATCAGGTGGTCAATCTAGTTTCATCCTCGGTTGAACCAATAACCCAAATGGTCGATTTGTTTCCACCTGTCGACCCCATTATCCCCTTGGAGAATGAAACCCAAGTGGTCGATTTGATGTCACCATCGATCGATCCCACTCCTCTATTGAGGAGTGCCAAAGTGGTTGATCCAGTTCCTTCCTTGATCAATCCCACTCCTCCTCTAATGAGTGTCAAAGTGACTGATCTAGTTCCTTCCTCAGTCAATCCCACCCTTCAACCGAAGAGTGTCAAAGTGGTTGTTCCGGTTACTTCATTGATCAATCCCACTCTTCCTATGAAGAGTGCCAACGTGGTTGATCTGATCCCATCATCGATCGACCCTACTCTCCCCCTAGAGAGTAAACCCGATACTGCCCACATTTTTCTTGTTGATATAGGATCTATCATGTCGGGGGGCATTCCTCCTTCTCCTGTGAAAACCCCTCTAAGTAATGAGGCCATACTTTTTGATTGGGGTGCACTAAATGGACCTTTTCTTCCCTCTCACATTCCTTTCAATATTACAGTATAGGTTTGTGTTCAGGTTGTTCCTCAGATACTGTTAGACAAAGGTTCGTCCGTTAGTATTTTGTCCTATATTGCTTGGCAAGCTTTGGGTTATCCTCAGCTTGTGCCAGTTACCCAGACTCTATCCACTTTTAACAGAAGAACTAGTCACCCTTTAGGGATCCTTCCTTAGTTTCCCATAACTTTGGGAGGGAAAACTATCTTTATTGATGTTATGGTAGTCCAGGACCCCTTGGATTTCGATTTACTCCTTGGGCGAGATTATGTCTGTTCCATGAAAACTATTTTGTCCACAATCTTTCATGTGATATCTTTCCCTCATGATAGAAGAATGGTAACTATGGATCAACTTTCATTTGTTGGCCTTGACTTGCCCATTAGCCCAATGACCTCCCTAAATGAGTCTTATATGTAGTCGGTATCACCCCTGCCATAGGTCAATTATGTGGCATTGTCTCCCATGATTTCAACTTCTAATGACCTAGATCTGGTAGGTGACATGGTGATCTCTTTGGTAGGGCTATTGGAGCCTAATATCCTTACCCATGAAGCGACCCTCGATATGTGTTCCTTCTAGAGCATTCTTCTTCCATCCAGTGAATATCTCTTGGAAGCTATAGCCGAGTTTTGTCCCTTGACATAGTGTCCTTCCAGAACGTTATCCTCTTGGAAGCCATGATCAAGAAGAGTCCATGATCATAGTTTCTCTTCTCTGTGGAAAGCTCATTAAAAAATGAAATAGAGGTCATGTGCATAGTTTTCCTCTCTGTAGCAAGCTCATTAAAAAATGAAACAGAAATCTGGGGATTGAACCCAGAGCCTTGAGCATAGTTCTTTTCCCGTGTCAAGTTCATTAAAAAATGAAATAGTCACCTCTCCTGTCAGGTCGAGTCTTTCACCAGATCTCATATATGTCGAGTCATGTATGTCATTAGGTCTCATATTTGAAACTTCATTTCATCCACCCTTATCCTTTTTCTCCATCTAGTATAGAAATTGGTGACAACCTCAAAGTTGGTGAATGAATTGAATCTTGGGGGGGCATGTATGCAACCTTTGATGATCATTCTAGAGTTAAGCCACTAGCTTTTCAATATGGGTGCATACCAAGCTTAGTCTTTGTTCTTTATTGTGCTTTAAAATACATGAGAATGTAACCGAGTATAATGTTATCACTTTTTTAGACTCGTAAAGTTTATACAAAAAAGGAACCCCCTGGAGTCGTCTTTAATCTTTTTCCATACTCTCTAAACATGAAAAGATTGTCAAGTGATATTGCTTCCTTTCACACTCGTTAAAAGGTTTGAAAGGGAATCTTGTGAGTGGTATTTTATCTCTTTTTCGGCCTCGTGAGACTAACATTATGAAAAAGTACAACATTGGAGTCATCTTTAAGTCATTTTCAGACTCTCTAAATATGAAAAACCACCGAGTTTACCTTCTCTGGACTCATTAAACAATCATACATTGAAGGGCCCATACGGGACCAAACCCTTACTTCTTCCAGTTTGTTAAACAAAGGAAGAGGGACTCACCAAAGGTGAGTTATATTGAGCATGTGTTACCCTCCTCAAGTTCGTTAAACCAAAAAGAGGCACTCGTCTATCTGGATGGGGAAAAAATTGAAGGAAGCAAGCCAAGCAGTTTTTGATAACTTTACTAGTAATCCTTACAGTCACCCTTGAACACGACATTTTATCTTTGCACACATTTCAATCCACTGAACCTCTCCACCGAACCAATCCTTTGAGTTTCTTTACTCCTTTGGGTCACCCGACGAAAGTCACAATATCCACTTCATTATCAAGTTTTGGTCCCTGTCAAGTTTCTGCTATCATGCCTGAGTGTTCAAGGGAATTATCTGCCTCAGGATTCAACCATCAAAAATTCCTATTTCAATACCTGTGTCAGTCCATGTTCATTTGATCCACCAATTAAATCTCTATGTTAGTTTTGTGTCATTGATGGGGGATACACCAAGGCTCTCCCTCGACGAGTCTATTTCTATCAACTTCAACACATTATCCAAGAGCTAGACTTAGAGACCAGTTAGTACCTTGGGACCTGCAGGCCTCAATGGAAGGCCTCCTCACGTCCGACAATGGGTTTACATCATTGACCTATGATCGGATGATTCCACAGATGTTCGACTTCAACTCATCTATTCACATTCGTTGGAATGTACTAGAGTACCTTGGGAATCATTGACATCAATGGTGATCTCCCTCGCGCTTGTTAACCGTTTACCTCATTGACCGATAATCAAGTGGTTTCTACCATGTTCGAGATCAGGACATATATTCACATGGTTATATTCATACTATATCGGGATCGATAAGAAGACCCTGGGTTGAGTCATCACTCTTATATGTACTTTGACTAGGTTACGACAAAGTTTCTTTTGAACGTTGACACATATACTGTCACATAGATCCACTTTGTATTGGTTCATGACTATGTCTTGTCGTCTCGTAGATCCACTGTGTATTCTTCCTGGATACGATCAGTTCAAGTCATAGGAGTATAGATCCACATTGTATCATCAATGGATATACCTCTTGTCAATATAATTATGGATACACAGTGTATTTTATGGTGACCATACCTTGAAAGTCTTTATCACTCAAGAATATGTATGCCTGCCTTGGGTTTGAAACATGTCATAATATTTGTTGGATGATTGTGTGCAACTTCTATTAGGTTCTCTGAGTCCATACCCTTTCTTGAAAAAGTCTGCAAAGTACTTCAGTCATCAGTTCTCATCTTATAACTTCACACTTTGGGGGGAAATCTGTTACACATCAAAATTACTCACTTCAATAGTGTCGCAAGTGTCGTCATTACAAGTGTTGCAAGTGTCGCATCTTGTCCGCAAGTGTTGCATCTTAACCACACATGTCAAAAGTGTCACAAACATCATACTTCCATATTTCCTATGTCGTTCCTCTAATGACATCACAGGGGCACTTAAGACACCCTCAAAGACTGGTTTTAGGAAGAGAAATCATTTGATGAAGAGTACAAAGTATTTCCATGAAGAAAAACAATCAAAAATGATTTTTGGAGAGAAACACTCCCCTACCCACTGTCAGGAAGCATCGACGTTCCCTAGCCTTCTTTGGGGGAGTGCTAAAACACTCTGTGCACCCTTCTGGGGGAGTGTTGAAATTCTCTATGCACCCTTTTGAGGGAGCGCTACCCTTTCTGAGTGAATTTTAGTTTGTTGAGATAAATCAGGGAAGAATCCCCTCAATCTTTGAAGTTGGTTGGATTTGAATCCGAGGTCAAGGCATGATCTCAGGGAAGATCCACAACTGAAGGAGAGGAATCCTCAAATTATCCCAAATATATCTCAAGTGTTTAGGTCTCTCCAAGCTTATATAAGGAGGCCTTCTCATGGTGGAAAAGATGGAGAGATTGAGAGGTATCAAACTTATAATCTCATAAGGGAGATATCATTGAAGCATCAAGATTATTTGTGTGGATTATTTGAGCAAGGGTTTGGACAAAGAGAGCTTGGTGAATCTGTTGCACCTAAATCTATGGCTATAAGAATCTTACTTTGTTTTCATTAATATAAATCTATGCTTGGCTTGTTTCCTTTAAAGTTTGTGTATATTTCATGAACTTGTTTCTTTCATATATCCATTTTGAAGATAACCATGATAGAGTAGAAAGTATCATTGTTGTCTCTCATTGTACCGTAGGACCTTCTGAATAACTTGGAGATCAATATTAGCCTAGCTCAAGCAAGGACAAACGTCGGTGAGAGATATTTACCCTTATTCCTTCCTCTTCTTTGAATAGTTTATCTTTGTGCAAAGGAAAGTCAATGTCAACAATAACACTTTTCTATCTTGGTCTTAGGAGTCTAGAGCCCAAGAGAGAATCCACTTGTCCACAAGGGGATTTCTCTATAACAATCATTGTTTTTCCCAACGTCTTCTCGATCTAGAGAGGAACATATGGGTTTTCATCTTCTTTACCCTTCTCATAAGTGTTTGGCATTCTATAGTTGTGTGTGCTAGTTGCTATATGGGCATCACCTTTCAACATATAAACATTTGAGGTCGAGGGATTACTAAACGACGAAGGGGGTCTCTGACTTCCCCCATCCATGTTCGCAAAGGCTTGAGTTAAATTTTTCCCATGTGGAAATGGGTTCGTTAAAACAACAAGTTGTTGTTGCGCCAGTAACTTTTGGGCCTTCGCAAGCTGAGGGCATAGGTGAGTCAGATGGTCTTCCATGCAAATGTTACACAGATACTTTGAAGTTCATTTCTCTGTGTTTCCCCTGCTAGCATTTGTAGTGTCCCCAAGGCTGAGCCCCATTGTAAACCATGTTTGGAAAGGAATTGTAATCATGTCTTATAGGCTGGTGAGCCAAGTTTTCATAAGCTGGAGGCTTATGTGTTGTTAGGTCAGGGAACCTGAGTATTGAAGGCCAGGAGCCTACTATTGTATATGTAATCATGCAGAACACTTAATAAAATATAAACACCACTAGGTGCAGACCGACCATGATGAATGAGTGAAGGGGGACTGAGCACCCATAGAGTGGGAAAGGAATTAGCGGCTGGAAGGTGGGAAAGGGGCTAAGTGTTGAGCCTGGGGGATAAGCCTGGGGGGCTTAATCCTGGGAATAATATTTTAATATTATTCCAAAAGAACATGTGCATTTTATGTTTCATTTCATCCTAAGTTTTGGAAAGGGTAAGCATGCAAGGGGATGCATGCTGATGGAATGCATGCAGTTCCAAGGGTCACAAGTGTCAACCCTGGTGCATGAAAATAAAATGGCCAGGAGGAGACATGAGAGAGCTATCCTCCATTCTACCGGATGGTCTGAAGGAAAACGATCAGACCTTTGCAAAAGAATACACTGGTGCATCCCTGAAAGCCGAAAAAGCCTGGGTTGACTTCTGAGATAGTTGGTACCACCCCTATCTGAACAATTCGAACCTATGTTCACCCTGCATGGATTGTTTGTCATGCATCCCCGACAACTAGAGTGTGAGTCTATCCTGTGTTGGCGGATTGGGAAATGAGGAGTGACCAGCCATTGTTGAACCTGTTGGGAAGCTGTGTCTATTTTCCCCGTGAGTTGTTGTGACCATGCAGTGCTGGACTGTGTGGGGTATTTTTGGACTATGAGCGATTCTCTCTAGGTGAGAGAGAGCGCATGAAGGAAGGAGAGGACTCCTGGAAGGAACCCTGTAGCTACCACAGAGCTCGGAGACTTTCGATCCGGCTTGTTCCTGTAACCCAAAGCAAGGGATATTAGTAGCCGAAGGACTATCCAAGTGACAGAGAAAGTGTATACTCCTAGGGTGGAACAGGCATGTGGGGAATGAGGGTCTGTGGGCAGTGAGCATGGGAGGTGCCTGGGAGGGAATTCCTTCCTTGTGGTTGTGTGTTGTTTTCCCTGTAACCTCAGCTAGCCTAGTATTCCTTGTCTTGGGGTGGAGCTTAGTCCCAGCTCGAGGGTGACCCACTGCTGAGTTGATGAGCAGTGTGGTCTAAGGCTGGGAGGTTCATGGAAGACCTGCACTTGGTTGGTGGAATCTACCATTGATAAAGATAAGTATCTAATTATGTTTTAATCATGTTTTTCATGACTCTACTACTTATGATATCATGATTTTCGCTGTGTATATGAATTAGTATGAAATGTTATGGATTGTTAATTATGGCAGTAACTCATATGAATACTTTGTGTAGAATGTGTTTATTTGTTTAAATGCATAAGATTTATAATACTTGTATGAGTTATGTGCAATGTGATGTTATAAATTTTCTTTTAAGAGTGATTAAACCTTGGTATCCACAAAAGGTGTGCTATAGTTTGGTGTCAGAACGATTAAACAAAGTAGCAGAAAAGGTGCTACAGTTTGGTATCAGAGCCAAAGTTTCAACACTGAGCTAGATGGGCCAGTGGAGTGGTCTTTGGACCGATACTGCGAGGGAAATTTGGTCTGGAAGGCCAATTCTAAACCCTGGTTGGCTCCAAAGTGTCAAGGATTTACTTGATGAGTTTTTAAGCTCAGGAAGTTTAGCGGCGTGTGAAACGACAGTTGGGGTGGTCTATGGCCATGGGAAAATAGGTCTCCACACCAATAGCGTTAGAACCTTAGGATCTGCTCGGGAGGGAAGGTGGACACTCGTGACCGTTGGATCTGGAGAAGATGCACAGGTTTTAAATCCCTTTTTGAAATTGCATAGGAGTGTGGAAATCGTGATACGTGAAATCCCAAAACAATCTACACCGTAGATTGTGGGGAGAAGAACTTGACCGTTGGATCAAGTAGTTTAATAGATAGTGATTTCGGGATTTCGAAAAATAGAAGTTCAATATGTGTGGATGCATGAACTTCTGATGCCGAAACCCCGAAGCGCCAAAAGGATGTGCACCATAGATCTGAGAAAGATCTAACCATTGGATTTTACTAGGAATCAACGTGGACACATGGAGATGTACCACATGCCGGTGGGTCGAGAAGAAAAGCGAGAGCGGTGGGACTCGATGACCTCGTTAAAAGTTATGTGGACCCTCCTAAACGTACCACATGGCATGGTGGTAAAGGGCGATAGCTGTTCTGTGGGCCCGGAGAATGAAGTAATTCATGATTTCGGGAACTCGTGAGATAAGGGCATGGGAGCTCGACATTGAAACTCATGAAGTCGTGAAGTAGCGAGAACAAGAGGAGAAAAGTTAGCATCGCTTCTCGGGGTTTCGTGAAAGGGAGGCATAGGGTTGGATGCCACAACTCATGAAGGTGTGAATAGTGAAGGGTGCTAGCACTTAGCCCTAGACTACGGTCATGCATAGAAGATGCTAGCAAGGAGGGAGCCATACCCGTGTCGCATCTCAGGTATCAGCGGTTAGAGGAAATGAGTCGAGCATCTTCGACTCATGAACTTGCGATATCGTGAGTTGCAAAAGGGTGACTCTGGTTATGAATATTTAACTGTGGGATCTTCGTGGACCGAAACCCGAAGTCCCAAAATCCCGAAGTGCCGAAAATGAAAGTTTCAAAAACATGAAAAATGCAAAACCAGACGAGAGCTTAGAAAACTTAATTGAATCAAAATGTCTTTCGTTCTTGTTTGTATTGGCTTATAATTGTTACAGATTGTTCTGAAGGAGTAATGGCCTGACAAACTTCGAATTTAATTGCACAATGCATGTGTAGAGTTCAACGGATCTCAGGATTCCATTTAACCAATGCTAAGTATGGAATGGGAAAAGGTGATGATTGCCTCTGAAACAGGAGACGAACGAGAAGGAAAGGATGTCAATATGGGAGTGGAAGGATCAAACTCCAATGGGCATGGAAAAGAGATGGATAAGGAAGAACATATGGTGCAACTCATCAAAATATTTTAGAAAGATGCCTAGGCTCACCTAGCTTATAGCCGAAATCTCATGAAAATCCGGGATCGACAGGGTGAATTCAATTTAAAAATGTTGAAGAGCTTGGAAAGAATAGAAAAGAAATTGGAAAAAGGGAGTGACACAAGTAGATCAAGAAGTGTTAGAACCCTTGAGGGGAGAAGGAGATCGAGGAGTGGTAACAGACATTACCATCTCTCCCTGAAGCATTCTAGCAAGGAGACACATAGTAGTTCAAGCCCATCCCCTACCAGAAAATACCAAAAATTTGGAAAGGATGAATTGAAAGGGGAGATGAACAAGATTAAGACTCCAACATTCGATGGAGAACATAAGAAGGAAGAAGATGCTGAGACCTAGTTGCTTGGCATGAAGAAATACTTTCAACTACAGAATTATTCTGCCCATGCAGAAGGAAGAATTGCAATGTACCAACTGAAAAGAAAGGCATCCATGTGGTGGGATCAGTTTATGCAGGTGCAGCACATCCGAGAGAAAGAGGTCACTTGGAAGGAATTTAAGAGGTATTTCGAGAAGAAATACCTGACTAAAAGATACTATGACAAAAATATGAAGGAGTTCTTTGAACTCAAGTTGGGAAGTATGACCATTGATGAGCATGAACAAAGTCTTTGGAACTACCGAAGTATGTTCCATTCATCAAAGACGAGGCTGTCAAGATTCAGAGGTATCTGAGTGGACTGCCACCTTCCATTGGTGACAAGATTTAGTATGATGATCCTAATACTATGGAAGAAACAATAAGAAAGGCGAAATGCTTATACGAACAACAAAGAGAAAAGTCTGCCTTTCGGAAGGCTTGGGATGACCAGAAGAGGTTTAAGAAAGAACAGGGGCAGAAGGGAAACATGCCTCCCTTTTTCAAGAATGGCCCTGGGGAACAGTCATTCTTTAGAGACCCCAGGAAAGTTGAAGGGAGTGAGCAGATGCCAAGACCGCCACCTATGGAGTGTTGGGGTTGTAAAGGGAATCATAGGTACAAAGACTGCCCCCACAGAAAAGATAAAGCAAGAACTGTCCATACTGTTCAGCAAGCTAAAACAGTGGAGGATATGGGCAGAAAAATGTCAAGGATCTATGCAACCTTGGACAACAAGAAAGAAGAATTTCAATCACACATGATTGAAGTGGAAGGTATGATCAACAACCGACCACTTGTTATTTTAATTGATTCAGGGGATAGCCATAGTTATGT
>JASDQU010104643.1:169186-181813 GCA_032191745.1 Picea mariana | reverse complement strand
GAGGGCTTGTCGCACTCTAGGTGAATGGAGCAGTAATCGCTGCCATAAGCAGAATTAGACCACTTCCTGAAGTAGAGGCGGTCAAGACCATGGTGGTCCAGAATGACGAAGGTGGGTTAGGACGAAAAATGCCCCCTATAGTGGTAGTCATAGAGGGAGTGTGTGGAATCCCTGACAAAGTAACATCGTTTACTTCCATTGCTGCTTGCAAGACTATTTGACGCTCGCGATGAGTTACCCTTGGAGAGATAACTTGTACCACGATGAGCACCAACAAGTCAGTGATCGAAGGGTTATACAGACCAAGAGCTCCTACTCCAAGGTCAGAAACATTAGGCTCCTCTAGATGCGAGAGTTCTTCTCTCGGGGATGTCTCGGGTATAGTTTCTTGCAGCCTGGTCGCCTCAAATGACCCTTGCTGGTCAAGTCTTCACCTTCCTAGTTGCGAGGGTGGCTCCAATTCAACCAGTGACAGGCCCTGAAGCCTTCACAACTAACAAAGCTCTTGATCTTCCACTTTGTGAGAAGATCAAGAAAACACTAGGGATTTTACTAACGTTGAAAACCAACACACACTAGAAAGAGTTCCGATGATATAAATCAATCAAACAACTAGCTAGTTGGAAGAACAGTTACACCAACCAAAACTAGAGAAACTTACCGGTGCAAGTGCAACTCGAATACGGAAGCACCCTCTGGGTATACTCTACAAAGTGTAGCCTGATGTTTGTCCTAGGTATCATGTTATACCCCTGCAGTCACATGTGTAAGTCACTAAAATAAAGGGAGCTAGGTTGTCAATGCGTGAACAGTCACCAGGCGGGTACAGTCGACAATCGAGTGGACCAAAATGAGAAAGGTATAAAGTCCAAAACCTATCAAGTGTATCAAAATTAAGTGTTATGGAAGACGACTAAGGACATCGAATGGATTCGAGACCTATGAAGCTCAGTGGAAAATGCGATCAACAGAATCCCAAGCCAAATCCTCTATATGATTTCCCCACTATGCTTGGTCCGTCTTTGGAGGGGTTATCTCTGCTATCTTTCTACACACAACCTCATGTTTATCCCCTGTGTTAGAGGGGGCTCCCGGATAAATTTCACATTTAATGTACTTTTTACACTCCCTAGGACAAACTCATATGTTTATTTTATAGCCTTGAATAGTTTCCTCTCCAACCTAAATCAAGGCTCTAGCCTAGACTAGTTGATGGACCCTACAAACATAAAGTCTAATAAATTTTAATTAAGCGTTAATTTTAAATGGTTTTTCTTAAGTCAAGGAAATGGAAATGAAACTAGTGGTTTATTTTAAGAGACAAAAGAGAAGAGCATTAAATGAAACTGAAAGCAAACTACTTTTTTTTGACAAATAAAGATTTGCAAATTTGAACTCTTTAGCCAACTTTTCTTAACTACTTTTTCTAAGATATTTTAAAAGAAAAACCCAAAACAATATTTCGCTCGACTACGAGCTACTTAGTGTTTTAAGAATTCAGTAAAGAACTTAAGAAAGAACTCTTTCTCCTTATAAGAAAAGGCAACTAACCTAACTACTTCCCAAACAAAGAAATGAAATATTATTTTTTTTTATGCTTCAAAATAAGAAACTTGAAATAACTTATTTTTCTTTTCTTCTAAAGAAAGTGAAAGGGAAAAAGTGAAGACAAGGCAAAACCAAAAACTAACTTCAGTTCTACTACGGATCACAGGGAGTCACTGACAATACTAAACAGAATGATCAGAAAAGACTCACAAATTCGTCTCAAACCCTTACTAAGAAAACACAAGAATTCTTGAAACGAAATAAGCTAACTGACGTAAAATGCAGGATAAAGACTGTAACAACATAGACCGGGACTAGATCAAGAAAACCCCTGAGAAGTATGACTTCAATCAAGGAAGAGGTTGACTGCGTCTTCTTGAAGAAAGAATTTCTTGACACAGGCATGCTACTGACACTTAACCAACCTGCATATTTACATGGGCTGTCCGAAGGTAGGGAATGTATGTACGCATGCAGACCCACTGCAGGTCGTGTACACCTCTTTAAATTCTCAAAAATAAAACCGACAGTCAAGGCTAACAAGGCAGGGAATACTGGTATGGCAGACCAAATCCCTTAAAGACTTAGGAACTTATAGAAAACTCAAAAAAGGTAATCAAACCAATTAAAGTGCCCAAAAACTATCCCCGAAAAACCCTAGAGACTTCCCCAGTACAGTCGCCAATTCTTCTATAGCAGGAAAAACCCCCTATGGAATACACTAGGGTTCAACATGTAGGCAAAGCTAACGATCTAAAGTCTCCTACTCTTTAACAACTACCCCAAATACACCCCACATTCATGCATAAAACACAAGGTAAAAAGATCAGGTAACTCTACCTTAAACTCCGCGTCTGGTGTCGATCCTTTTGCGTTTGATTGTTCCTTGACTACAAGTCTCCTCCCAAGGCCGACCTGCATTTATAAATAGAAAAACAAATAACTATGAACATGAATCTCATAGATGAATTAGTGGGTTAGATGTAATAATTAAATATAAATCAAACATAAAGATTGAACACATCATATTCGGAACAGAAAAAGTATTCCTTTTTATTAATCTCACAAAGTTACTTACAATGAGATTGATGACTACTCCCTGAACCTGGTCTAGGATCCCCTTCATGAAGATCCAACTGCACTTCCATGTATTTTTCTCCTATTCATCTTTCTCTAGGGATTGCATTAGGCTTGCAATGCAGGAAAAAGGAAAGAATAAGGAATTATGGCTCAAAACTCACAACGTGGCTGCAAATTCTTGGGGCAATGGGGGGAAAGTGAAATGGGCAGAGTTTCATTGTTCTTATGCTTAGATCTAGAATGAGACCCCAACACCTACTTTATATGAAAAAAGGATGGTTATTCAGTTGGGTGACAGGATATAGGTGGTGAGACATTTGGAAAACTACGGAATAGCCCGTAATCTCAATGAATTCCTTGCAACTTTTTAATTTTTACAACTTTTGTGAGTATACGTGGGTTGTAATGGTGTTGCTAGCGTACATACGTGAGATGTAGTGGTGTAGAAAGCATGTGTACGTGGGAAGTAATGGTGCAGGGTGTGTACATATTATAAATTAGTGTTTTTAGGTAGAGCTGCTCAGTGATGGCTTGGAAAAAATAGTAAGTGAGATGGCATGATGCTAGGTATGCATGTATGGTGCAATTTAGGGTTATAACACATTCGTTATGATGATGGATTAGAATTGTTGTCAAATTTATGCCAGGACACTACCACTCATATCTTAGACCATATCTAGGAGTCGCATAGACGGAAGAGGTTTATTAAGACCCTTATACCCCTAGCCTTTCTTTTAGAATGGTTTCTTAAGTCTTTTCACCCTCCTATCTCGAAGGATGTTGCTACTTCCAGGGTTACCACTGAGGAACAAGCGATATTTGGGGCCCAATAGTTATATTTGATATATGATCATTCTGGGATGTTATACCACCTTCTTCCTAAAGCACCGTGGTCTACTTACGACCCTAGGAAAAATCCCAGACCTCATGTTGATGGCATTGTAGGTTCTGCCAATGTAAAGTCCACAAACTCGATGACAAGCCAGTTGAAAGAGTTGTCTTTAAGCTAGTCTGCAGGAGGACTAGGCTCATCTATTTCTTCCAACCCCACTCATTCGATGGATTTATACTCTGTGCAATCATTGACCAACCCGAATGGTAACCAACAACTAGGAGGGAATAATAAGAAAGAACCCAATAATCGTAAGGGTGGGAAAAATGGTCATAAACCCAAGGACAATAATAATAATGAGAATACAGGTAGTAATGTTGGAGAGGTCAAACGAGAAATACGTAAGGTGAAGTTTCCCTGTAATCTTTACACAAATGATGACCTTACCCATTTGTGTCCCAAACTTGTAGAAGCTACGAGGCTATTATCTCAATCTCCTGCTGTGCTGATGATTCCATTCCAACATAATCAACAGTTAGCCTTGATCTCCTTAAATGTTGGAAATGTGGCTGGTGGAGGTCAAAACCTGTAGTCGCAAGACAAAGACCGTTTATGTATCAATATGGTCGATGCAAAAATAGATGTAGCCACTCGATATCGAGACTATAGTTCTAAACAAACTAATCTTGGTCTAGAATATTCTCCTCTTCCTTCGGAGACAACATTACAGATTGATAAACCAAACCCACCGCCTTGTATTTCGAAAGGAGTATTTAAGATCTCTACCCATAAACCAAATTCTAGAGTCGTCTAGAACTGCTCTATTGTTGAGGACCTGGGTCAAAACCCTTGTGCAACGTCAGCTTTGGAGGTACTCCAGACATGTCCTTCATAGAGGAATGCCTTACTCTCTACTTTAGGAGCTATAGAACCGAGTGGATGAAATGTTATCAGGTTTGATTTCACGGATGTTAAGCCTCACTTGCCTTACCATGTGGCTTTCCAAATCCATGTGGATTATTCAAATTATACCACCAGTTGTTGATGAAGGTGCTACTATGTGTGTGATGTCCCTGACTTGTTTGAAAGCTATCGGTTCTTTGACTCTTTCCAAGTCATAAAACATGTTGACTGCTTTTGATGGTCATTCCTTCCACCCTCACAACATTCTCCCTGCCTTTCTGGTCCAGTTAGGTGGGAAGATGGTAGAGGTGGAAGTAGAGGTAGTTGATGCGCCTCTTGATTATAACTTGTTACTAGGTCATAATTGGACTTATGCCATGATTGTCGTCATGTTGTCTATCTTTCGTAATATTTTTTTCCTCATGAAGTGAATATTGTGACGATCGATCAATTATCCTTTGCGTACTCTAGTCCTAATGCATCTCTTGTACCATCGATCCCTGTGATAAAAAAATCTCAGCTGACAACTGAGAATATCGGTGTCAGAATGTATTATTCCCTTATGGGTACTTTTGACTTCTCGGCACCAAGCCATCATGTTTATGCCATGTCCAGTAGGCCCGTCTTGACAGGAAGGTCCATTCCTTTCCGAACTTCTTATTTTAGTGATCCTTGGACCTTAACTTCCCTGACTTCATCTTGTGAAGGTCATTCGCATGCTAGAATGGCCATGCCACTATTGACAACAAATATTGTGTATCAAGATGTTCTCAACTCTTCCTTCGATCTTGATCCTATTCCCTCACCGATGGACGAGGAGGATCTCATGTCCAGGCCTATGTGGGCCACTTCGTTGACTTGTTCACATGATTGCCTCGATGTGACTTTTCCCTCAGACAAAGCCATCATCGAAGCCATGAATGGTTCTGACAAACCTTGGGATGACATGCATCACCACTCTTATTTTCTCCCAGATCTTGAAAGAATCGAATAAGATTACTTTTGATCTACTTTGAGTGATATAGTCGGTCATGTCGTAGCTCCACTTGATACAAATGACATTTTATGCTGAAGGAAATATGGGGAGCATTTCTTCTACTGTCACGATCGATATCTTTCGTACCCCTAGTAAGGTTGAAAATGTAAATATGTGCAGATTGTTTGCCAGAAGAAATCCTGATCTACACCGAGCTCTTCAAGGAATTCTGAGATGTATTTTCTTGGTCCTATGAATATATTCTAGGGATCGACCCTCGTATTGTCAAACATGAGATTAGAACTTATCTGTATGCTAAACCTGTTCGGAAATGTCTTAGAGTTGTCAACTCTCGAAAGGCCTCTGTTATTAAGGTAGAGGTGGAGAAGCTACTTAATGTTGGCTTCATCTACCCGGTTCCTTTAACCGAATGGGTATCCAACCCCATTCCTATAGATAAGAAGAAAGGAACCATTCGTGTATGTATGAATTTACATGACCTAAATAAGGCCCGTACGAAAGAAAAATTCCCCACACCTTTCATCGATCATATTCTCAACGAGTGTGCAGGACTCAAAGTATTTTCGTTTATGGACAGATTTTTAGAACATAATCAAATTCAATTCAAACCTGAGGATCAACACAAGATGGCATTTATTTTTCCTTGGGGTACTTTTTCATACTGGAAGATTCCTTTCGGCCTTAAAAATGTTGGGGAAACCTTTCAACGTGCCATGAATTTATCTTTTCACGATCTTAAGCACATAGTTGAAGCTTACCTTGATGATCTTACTACTCACTCTCACAAGAGAGAGGATCACGTTACTCAGCTTTGACTTGTTTTTGAAATATGTCGTTACTATAGAATCCGATTGAACCCTCACAAGTTAATATTTTGCATTAATTCTGGTCATCTTTTAGGTTTTCTAGTTTCTAAGACTGGGATCATGGTAGATCCGCTTAAGGTTGAGGCAATACTTCAGTTTCATCCCCTGTGCATGATTAGAAAACTTCAGGGTTTACAGGGGAAAGATAAATTTCTTCGTAGGTTTATAGTGAACTATGCCACTATCACTAATGGTTTCATGCGAATTTTGAAGGACACCCCTTTTATCTAGGATGAGTGAGCCCAGGAATCCTTCAACACTTTGAATAAATCTTTGGTGTCGATGTCTCTGTTGAAGCCTCTTGACTACAATAGAGATTTATTTCTTTATATTGTCGCGTCTGAAGATACGATAGGTATGGTTCTGCTTCAGGAGGATGATGAGCTCCATGAGCATGTCATATACAATCTTAGTTGAACTTTACTCGGTCCTGGACTTAATTACACTCACGTTGAAAAGATAGCTTTGGATGTCGTGCACGTAGTCTAGTTTTTTCATCATTATATATTACTTTGTGAGACTACGATGGTTTCTAATGTTGATCCATTTCAATATGTCTTGACCCGGTGTATCATAGGGGGGAAATATAATAAATTTATTGTTATTTTACAAGAGTTTGATCTCAATTTTGCTTCTACGAAATCCAAGAAATCCCTAGTCTTTGCAGAGTTGATATCCAATTTTCCACGATTAGATGAGGAAGTTATCCATGTTGATTTGTTTGTGGATGAACACATTTTTATTGTCTCATTGTTTGATCCCTAGTATGGAGACACCATTCTCTATCTTCAAACCTTGAATTTCCCTCAACATCTCTCACGAGATGAACGACGTCATATAATATACCAAGCTAATAAATATACTATCGTCGGAGAAACTTTATATCATCGAGTAATAGATGATATATTTCATCATTGTTTAAATCACGGAGACGCTAAGTCTTTTCTGAATGATTTCCACAGTGGGGCTTGCAGTGGTCATCTATTTGGGCTTGCGAAAACCCAAAAAATATTGTGAGTCGGTTATTTATGACCTACTATCTTTAAGGATCATATTGAAGTGGTTAATAAGTGTCACCCCTTCCAAGTGTTCACTTGGAAAATTCCCTTGCATTCAGCCCCTCTTAATCCAGTCATTACCATCGGTCCCTTCACCAAGTGGGGGGTGGACTTTGTTGATTGCAACCCAACATCGGCTGGGGGACATCAACACATTGTCATGTTTGTCAACTAATTTACTAAGTGAGTTGAGGCTATGCCTACAGTTAAATCTGATGGGAAGAGTGCATCCTTTTTCATATTCAATCAGATTATCTCCCAATTCGGTATCCCGAGTGACATTGTCACTGACCATGGAAGTCACTTTCAGAATGAGATGATGGAAGAACTAGCAGCTAAGCTAGGGTTTAGACATGGTCATTCTTCTCCCTATTATCCCCAAGAAAATGGACAAGTAGAGGCCATCAACAAGTCTCTCAAGACCATTTTGAAAAAAAATGTTAGTAAGAGTAAATCTGACTAGCACATCATGCTATATCCTGCACTCTGGGCATAGCGAACCTCGGTCAAGACTGCCACCGTATTTTCCCCTTTCCAGTTATTACATATTGTGGAGTTGATTTTACCTATTGAATGTGAAATCCCTTCTCTTAAGTTGACAGTCGCACTCCTACATGACACTTTGGATCTCGAGTGATGCCTTGTACACCTAGAGAGTCTTGATGAGCAATGTCGAGATGCCTCTATGACTATCGAGGAAAACAAATGATGTGTCAAGGTCTAGTACAATAATTCTTTCTATCCTCTGTTGTATATTGAGGGTGACTTGGTCCTCTTGTATGATCAAGCCAAAGAACCACTGAGGGAAGAAAATTTTAAACCCACATTGCACGGTCCTTACATCGTGCGATAGGTGCTAGAAAAAGGAGCTTGTGATTTAGAAGAGTATGAAGGGAATAAGTTGGCCGAGCCCAGAAATGGGCTCTACTTGAAAAGATATTACTCTTGACCCCCAGGCTTGGGCAGAACTCTCTGTATACTAATGTAATTTAGTGTATATATCTCTTTTATTTTTCGCCTTCGGATTGCTTATAGAGTTTTCACTTGGTTGACATATGTTAATGGAGTCGTCGGTCTACTTGGGATTCATAGACGGGGCCAGTCATCATACACAGAACTTGGCTTCTGTCGCTTGGTGGTTTACTCACCCAAGGGTCTACTAGTGTCTTCAGGTGGCGTATGCCTAGGGCCATCCATGAATAATGTGGCCAAATATAGCGTTGTTATAGAACTTTTGAGCGATGCTATCTCACATGGCATTTTTTCATTAGAAGTTCACCTGGTTTCCTAGTTAGTAGTATGTCAGTTGAATGGTCGTTACCGCATGCGTGATCCTACTTTACTCTGATGATTCCTACGGGTACATCTTTTAGAACAAAATTTGATTTTATTACATATTATCATATTCCTATGAGTTCTAATCATTTATCCAATGCTTATGATAACTTTGTTTTATATTGGCATTTGTCACATAATTAAAAGCAAAGAAAACCATCTAATCAATGTACACATTGTAAAATATAAGTAAAGTTGAAGAACCCTTTTTATATATTTAAAAAAATATGGCGTTTATAGTACAAAATGGGGCTAACAACCTCAATACACATATACAGTTAATATTACAATATCCCACAAAATCTACGTCTGTGGTGCTGGATGTGTTTTTCTATCACAAGAATTTGTAGCATATCTCATTGGAATCAAACAGTGATTGATATCTGACCTCATGAGCATATTGTTGTAAATCATGTGGCATTCTTCCCATGACTTCCAAAGGGAAATGAAAATGTTTGGTTTTTCACAATCAAACCACCCTCAAATCAAATTAAGTCGAGCCACCTAATGCAACCGTATTGGCCACAAAATAAGATTTGCATGGCCTCTAGGTGTCAGGATTGACACGAAGAAAGTCGTTGGTGCCGCCTGGAGTATTCATGGATGTCAGGCCCCATTCTAATCCTGATGAAGGCAAGAAACTAAGGGAGGTGGTTGAAACCTCATCTCATCACATAAATGGAAAGTGAGAAAGACTAGAATATTTAGGGCTCACATCTAACAATAGAATATTGTCTGCACAGTCTTATGGAGAAGACGCCGATTGAAAACTTTGAATGCAATAATCTGATCACACTCCTAATGGTTGCAGAAGTTCTGCTTATATATAGGTAGTTTTTATATTTTGTAATGGTCGAATGGTTCATCTAGGCTCCCTACTATTGTAATATTTTGATTGAGAAAAATTGGTTCTCTGGTTATGTATTTGTTTTTGAGACATCTTGGTTAATCTAAGTCATCTTTCTTACTCCATCTTATTTTTCTATGATACTGAGAGAGTTCATGTCTTATTGATTCAAATGGATTGTTGTAACTGTATTATGATAAATGTTTGATTATAGTACTGTTATGATTTCTTTCATCTTCCTTGAAATTTGAATCCAAGAGGACCTTGTGTTTAAGTTTTTCCTCCTTAGGCTGCTTGAAGACCTGATGTCCACGGTAAAACGCTACACTCTCCTCACCAAAGTCTTCCCTCTGTTCACCCTTACTCCAACTTACTGACTAAAGTTGATTCCAGACCTCAATTGCTTATCCATGCTAGTCCATATTTCTAAGTTAGAATGTTATTATCATTGAGTCTTCTCCATTTGACCACCTAAAACTCATTTACATTTACTGTATAAAATAATGGGTACTGGGATTATTCTCATTACAATTTGAGGGTGATTCCTAGTGCTAACATGTGTCATGGTATAAAACCACGATGTTTGTGAGACGTCAAAATATTTGTACCCAGGCCCTAGGTACACCAACGACCTATCGCTGCATGGCTTTAGGAAGATCCTCTACCTGAACCATGGGTATCCTGTGATTCAAATGCGACAAGTTTCCCTGCACATTTTGTAGGACCCTCTCGACTTATCCTCCCACCGCCTCATCTCCCTGGTTCCTCCATCGATGTCGAGGGAAATCCTATGGTCATAATGGACCCATGTCTGCGACACACAAATGTCTAGTCAATAATTAAGCACCATCCAAAAATATTTTTTTCCTAATTATAAAAAAATACAAAAAAATGAAATATGTAACAAAAATTTGACATACCTATGTCACCGTAGGCGGACCCTGGTGGAAGTGGCATGTCTATATCTCCTCTAAAGTTGATCCCCTCATAGGAATAGTCATCCATAGTGATGACCTGTCCCGCCATGATTATAAGAATTCCTCGTTGTAGGGTGTTGGAACCCTACCTACCCCATGTTGCCTCATCACCTCTATCCAACATGCCATGGATAGATAATGAGGTCCCCTAGGAAGAATCTCCACTCTATGTCCCAAACCTAGAACCCGCTCAAAAAATAAACTGCACAAGATAGAGGAAAACCCAAAATTTCTTTTAACCCCCTTCTTGCACTCTGTCAACTATCTCTTCATATTCGTCAGTACTGAGGTACACGATTCATACACTGTGGGTCTCACACACTACACTGCATAGAACATGAGTGGCCTCGATGCCTGGTGCAATGAGGCCAAACGACTGATCCTGGTTAAGACTAGGACAATGATCTTCAGACTGAGGTTGTTTATTTCCCGGATAGCAACTTTAATCCCCACCTTAGGAGTTCCTGCTACACAGTGGTCATCAATATATTCCTTTATATTCATCCCACTACCTACTCCCCATGATTTGAGGTTCACAACCTCCCCCCGGCATGATAGACTAGTCAGAAAGTAAATGTCCTCTACTTCAATTCTCAATGGTTTACCATCGAGATTCAAGCTCTCGCTATCAGGGTCCTAGTAACCCACCAACATCTCCAACAACCTCACCCGGGCTCTCATTCCTTTGAGCACCCAAAAATTATACAAACCACATCGCTTTAAGGCCATTTGGGCCCCAAGATCTTGATCTACAAAAGTGTYGACCTCCTCGTGTTCTCTCTCTCTCCATTCAAGAACCATCCTGTCCAAGACAAATTGAATTTTGAGTTAGAACCCTTCTTTTTGATCATTTGTATGCATGTACATGGCCTCCTTTGCATGCAGTCACATGCAGGGATCAATGCATGGACCTTGTCATTCACACAAGGGTGTATACCTCATCGTACATGCGCCCTAACCAAATCCAGCCCACATACAATGAAATCTATACTTTGCGCCTTCAATAACTAAAAATTTAAGACCTAATTCAAAATTTTAAACCATTGAATTTGAAGAGGAAGAGAATAAGAATTACCTGATCCAGATGGCTTGTGATTTAATTGCCCAATTTATTCCCCAATCATCATTTGAATCTTGGAGGGATTTTGGTCCAATTTGCACTAGTTGGGTAAAAAATCAAAATGGTATAGTAATTTTTTTTTTATTACTATTTATAAATGATTTTTACCCACTTTATATAGTTTTAATCCATTTTTTCACCCAATGGACTAATAGAAAAGTGTATCAAGTTGGCTTTTTCAATTTTAACCTAGGTTTCTTGCATATTTCAACATTATGTTGACTGTTTGTCACCTCGGGTAGGTATATTCGTTACCCAACATATAGGATAGGCATCCATTCTATTATTCATTTTTGCATTATCCTATAACTGTCACTTTTTACGCCCTAGGTACGAACCCACTTGTTGTGACACAAAACCGTCCATCTACTATAAAATTGTTTCATTTTCAAGTGGTAGAGACTTACCAAACATGGGTTCCCTAGTTAGATCCCCTAGTGCATTTGGTGACCATGCAAAGATTTTTTCAACCGGACCGGGAGTCCCTCACAAATCATACTTGAATTTATGTTGAGCCTCATTTCTCATTCATAAACATGTGACTTTATACCTCGTGGAATCCCAAACGAGTTTAATTTAATCTCTTTTCTGACTCGTCTAAAAAGGGAAAAGATTGTCGGGTGATTTGTCCCTTTCACACTCGATTAAATTGGATTTTAAAGGTCATGATTCTCAGTTAATATCTTTTCCAACTTGTTATCAATAAATGAAAATATCGTCGAGTGAACTTGTCTTTTTCACACTCGTAAATTGGTTTTGAAAAGACATCTATTTGGCACAATTTTACCCCTTTTTTACACCAAGTAGACTAAAAGACATAAAAAAGGACAATTTTTGGCATCAAGTTTTGATTGCATATCATGCCCTTGCTTGTAGTATTGAGCCTATAGCCGGTTCTCTCTTTGTGTTATAAACTGTTTACCTCAGCAGATTTTCATCCTCAACCAAGTAGAGCCTTGTTCATATCCTTCGCAATTTGACACCCTATACCTAGGAGGGAACATTCCCCTGAGTTTCCATCTCCCCAATGCACTTCCCTGCATTGAGCATAGGTACGTTCCACT
>JASDQU010104643.1:144026-154953 GCA_032191745.1 Picea mariana | reverse complement strand
ATTTATATTTTCCTATTCATGGACACAAACGCTTATTTGGTATATTTTCACATGGATATGCAGTGGTTTTTTGGAAGACATGTACGCAAAGTCAGTGCAGAATGTAATGAGAAATTGAGTTTGTCCAGTTGGTTTTCTACCACTCCACTTCTGGGATGTTTATAATGTATTTCAGCCATCGCAGATTCTCCTCTGACCTCACACATTAGGGGGCATCTGTTAGAACAAGATTTTCCTCACCCTGTGCAATATTGTAGAGAGGACCTTATTCCATTTCCCTATGCTGACTCACTTTCCCTGATTGATAAATCTAGAGGCAAAAATACAATTTTTTCCACTTATATGCATCTTGCACCCTATACAGCAAGCATATACGCAAGATGCTCCACTACAACCCACATACATCAAGATTTGTGCCATAAAATCAAAATTAATTGTTGGGTTTCCATGTCACGACAAGAGATCTCTGATTCTTGGCCTTCCATACACTGGAAACATTCTGAATTGACCCTTTAGTTAAAATTTGAAGGCTATAAAGAAGCCACTTCCGAGCTATGGAAATGGAGAAAGAATTCAACTTTGAAAGAAAGATTACTCTAGAGAATTATTACTTCATATTGAGTCTGCATCCCTTTTTCCTTTAAGACTTAACACAATGTTCATCCCCCAAGATCTTTCCTTATTGATGGAGAACCTCTTTGTCTCCCTTATATGAGCTTGCCTTTGGTGGAGGATTGAAGTGGTGGAGGCCTAGTTGGAAGGAACTCGGTTTCTTGGTTCTGAATCATGCCGACACGAAAGTCTGTAATATTTTCATTTGTGTTGATCATTTATTAATAGAAATACTCTTTTCATGTCCAATTGATATCTTGAAAATATATGAGTTATTATCCATGGGCATGTTTGTTTTTTATATTAATGGATTATGCTATCTAATGTGCTAATATTTTATATTATCACTATATGCTTTCTTTTCTTGTTTGTTGAGAACTTGTTGCAGGTATAAAGCTTTGGGTCAAAGTACTCAATGATGGACATCATCAAACATCTAGATGAGGTAGTTCCCTTTATTATCTCACTTGCACATTGGTTTATATAGCATGTTTATGGGAAAGAGTTGATTTTTGCAGTCATACATGTATGTTGTGGTTCACCCTAGCCATAGAGATATTTTCCTCATAACAACAAGTTTTGTTTTGTTCAAAGTCACAGTTGTTGTTCATTTCATCAAAATAAAAAAACATAAAAAAATGGGAAGTTATTGAGTTTCATGTTGTTGCGCTACATCTATCCATTTTCTTCCCCAATCTTATCAAGTGTATGATTGCCTCAGATCTAATATCAAAAACTCTTATGGTAAGTCTTGTCAAGAATGATTCACTGTTAATTCATCATTATTTTGTAAAGTGACTATGACTGTTGAATGGCTAATCCTTCTCCATGTTACCTTTCTAGTTTTTGGGAGGGATTGCCACAATCATGCTTGATACTTCATATTCACAAGATTAGAATGGTGGGTAGTTTTGATGTTCCTTTTCTTGTTCATTTCAAAGGAACGATTGTTGTTCTCTTTGTTGTTCATTTCAAAGGAATGATTGTTGTTCCCTTTGTTGTTCATTTCAAAGGAACGATTGTTGTTCCCTTTGTTGTTCATCTAAAAGGAACGATTGATGTTCCCTTTGTTGTTCATTTCAAAGGAATGATTGTTGTTCCCTTTGGAAACATTGTTATTTTTTTGACATTTATGGGTCTTTTTTTTTTCTTCTCCTTGGTGAATGAGTTTTTAATGTTCTAGGTCCTCTTTGACATAATGATTGAGAAGTCAATTTATCTTGGTTTATTTATAAACATAATCTTATTTTTAAGGAATAATTATGCAAAGATGATTTCATCATGCCAACTTTCAACTTTCTTAAATTGTCAAGTCCCTCATTTCGTAAAATTTATGATGATTCTCACAAAATTGTATTTAAATCTTTCTGTTATTATCTAATGAATTGTTCCTCAACCTAAATCTTAGTAAATAAAATATATTTACCAATATTAATTTGAAGGTTCTTAGTTTTTTAGAAGAAAAATTACCCAAGTTGAAAATAGTTACTAAAAAACGTTTTACTCCATCCCTAGTTCTTAAGGAGTCGACATGCCACCCCATATATTAAGTAATATTTTGTATATTAACAATAAACATTGTTGAATTTACATAAATAGTAAATTTAAGAATAGGAGGTCTCATCACAAGTCGACCTACCATGATCATAGGTCCTAACAAAGTGACATTACCACAATTGGTCACCAAGCCAAGGTAATGGCCTTGAGTTGAAAAATGAAGAGAAATAGGTCTCATCACGAGCCGACATGTTCACTTTTGTTAGATCCTACGAATGGCATTGTTATTAATTGGTTCCCAAGACAGAACAATGATCTTCAATAGACTTCTAAGTAAATTGGAATGCTCTTGCAACTATGTACTTATTTCTAATAGATGAGACACTGGCATCTCAATGGGATAAAAAGGAATCCCTATCGAGGCTATGTATGCCTGATGGTAGCAGTGGCCATTACTATGGTATAAAAGTTAATTCAATACTATGATCTACTTGGTTATCGTTTTTTCTCAAAACTAATTATTGACAAAGCTTACTGTTGCATATACAAGGTTTGCTAGAACTCATGGTTCTTTGGGTAATATTTAATCGGTTCCTAGATAATGATGGTTATGGTTTATATATATTAATGTGTTCTATATATTCACTTTACATATCAGGGGAGAAAACTTTTAGGATATTTGAGATTTGAAATTTTGTATCATCTAATCTACCATTCCTTTATTATAGAAAGATTCATATCTTTCACCAAAGATAGTTTTTTTTTCCCAATCAGTAGCCATTTATTCGTATTTTAACAACACTACTATTATTTTGGGGTAGAATAAAGAGGTCTATTTCTGATTATGAACACAAAGAAATTGATCGATCTTTAGAAGAAAAGACTGAGATAACTAATTCTCACCATTTTTGTGCCCATAGGATTAATTTGTCTAAGTTTTTTTCTAAAGGGTTTGACACCAGGCTTCAGGGGTATCTTATGTTCGATCATAGAGGTGTCATTGGTTCTCAGTTCTTCATATGACCAAGTGAAAACATCTTTTTATTTTCTAAGAAACTCTGCGTATTTATTTTTGGTTTCAGAGGACAGATATTTGGATAGCTTCACCAACCGAGGGTTTTCTATAGTACCTATGTCATAGTCCTCAACTTCTTCAAGTTGAGGCTGTAGGGTGGCTTTTGAAGGGATATCATCTTGATTGAATAATCTTTCCAAGGGAATCAGGCCCTTGGGTATCTGGTTATTTTTAGAAACAAGCATTCAGTGATTCATGATTTTATCATGAAACTCTTGAGGATCCTCTCCTTCCTGCATGATCCAAATGGGGTCATTTTGGTTTTCTTGGTCAACGTGCGTTTTGGCAAACTTGTCTATAGATTCCAAAAATTTATGAAGTTGTTCATCGTCTTCAAAGACTTGCCAATGCTATATGTTATTTGGTATAGAAGGATGGTGACTCATTTGTATGTGATACTTTAGTTTAAATGCAGTGGGAGGTGTGAACATTGAGGCTGCTTTGGCTAATGCATCATCCTGTTGGTTTTCAATTCTTGGAATGAAATGAACCCTAATAGAGGAGAAGAAATTGTTAATCATATCCCAGACGCAATTCTTGTAGGACCTCAACCTAGGATGTTTGGCCTGGTACTGTCGGTTTACCTATTTTATGATTAGCTCGACGTCACCAAAGACTTCTAGGTTTTTTATTTTCATTCTCCTAGCGGCTTCTAAACCTAGCACTAAGGCTTCATACTCGCATACATTATTTGTGCAGTCTACATTCCACTGTAGCCTATATGAAAAGGGGATTAAAAATTGATCATCAGGAGCCACAAGAAGTGCTCCAGCTCCAGCTCCAAGGTAAGATGAAGCATCGTCAAAATACATCTTCCATACACCAGTGCTATATACATTTTTTTAATTTTTTCTTTTTCTATTTTTTCTTCTATACAACTTTCGTTTATACCTACCTCAAAATCATCATCAATAGATAAGATACAATTGCTTAAATCTTGATCAACAATATATACAGGGTGGTTATTTGGGTTATATGGATCACCTACCATGAATTCCAACCTAGTCTCTCTGTAAAGATGCGTGTATTGTCCTCCAAAAACTAGAATTGTAGCATATGACATGTTAAGATGGAGAGATCCTCCAAGCTTGGCACCCCATGACCTAGATAAAAACGTACCATACTTCGGAGGGATGTCGGCGATCACTATGTCCATAAGAATGATTTTTGCAGGTATTTGTGCCAAATTGACCACCAGGTCTCTAATCATACCTATGCATTTGACATTTCTTGAATCGAATGAATATAAGTCTCCATATGGCCTGGTGATTTCAAGACCTAGTTTCTCCATAATGGATTTCGGCATCACATTGTGGGATGCTCCAGAATCTAGCATGTAGTTATGAAGTAGGTGGTCAAATAAGGTCAATGTGATATAGAAGGGGGCCATAGCATCTCTCGCACCTTCAAAATGTGGACCAAAAACTATGTTCGGATTTTCATCTTCTAAGTTGATGACATCGACTTGAATTTTATCTTCGGAAAAGATAATCATCTTGGCAATTTGTTTTCTGTATATGGGATTTTTATCCAATTTGACAAGTGGGATAGGGATTTTGATTTTGTTTATTTCATTTTTGAGACTAAAATTTCCTAGAGCCTTTTCGCTCTCTATGTTTGGGGCCTCCATTCCTTTCTTTTCATCTTTTCTTTGTGGTGCAGATTTGATTTTACCCACAGGGACCTGTGTTTTTGCGGCGGGTGTTCCTACTAACTTTGGCTTGACAGGTTGCATGTCAGCAGTGTGAATTTTTGTAGTTTGTTTGTCAGCAACCTTTGGAGCTGCTTCATCAGCTTCACCCCTAGGCAAGATATTTTTTGTTGGGACGGTTGGAAGACTCTTGTTCCTAGGTCTTAAATTATATTTCTCATGTAGTTCAGCTATAATATCATCCGCGATACCCTGATAGGCCAAATCTTTAGACGTATCGTTGCTAACATTGTATTCCGATCTAATTTCTTTGTTTAAGGATTTTTCGTAATCTTGTCTCGATAAATAAGGTGATTTATTATCATCGCCAAGATTATTAATATCCTCATCAAACTCTTCAAAATCTTCTAGATCCTCCTCTCTAATAAATTTTTCACTTTTGAAAGGGGTTGGGATTTTTTTATCTTCATTTTAATTGTTTTCTGTGGGTCCTGAGGATTAGGATTCCTTCTAAAATCCTTCCTAGGAAAATTATCTCTTTTTGATTTATCTAGCTCCATTTTTGAGATCTTATTTGAAATTTCTCTAATTACCCTAGCCATCTCGTCTATTTTGTCTCCTGAAGATTTACCCGATCCTGAGGATCCACCTTGTTCTTTGAATTTCCTATTTTCTTCATTCCCAGTTTCTATTTTAGCTTTTAATTTCCCTGATGCCATCATGTTCAATTCAATCTTAAGTGCATCATCTTGCATTTTCATGAGATTTTTTGATCTCCTTTCTCTCAATAATAGGGCGAATTCGGAATCAAAGGCGTCAGCAAAAGTCACCTTTGCTGCGGGTTGAGAAGGTTTGACTTCAACCGATATTTTATTATATAACTTGTTAAACCTTTGCATGAACTCTAGAATGGATTCTGAGTTTTTCTTTCTAAGGGCTCCGAATTCAGTTAGGTAATAGAGGTGGTCCCTCCTCTCTCCCCATTGTCTAATAAAATAATTTTCAAGTTCTTCATAAGATCTTAGAGATCCAGCTGCTAAGGCTCGGAACCAAGTCCTCACCTGTCTTTTGAAAGGCTGAACAAGGAGTCTTTTATAGACATCTTCATGTTCAATTCCTTTGATGTCGGCAAATTGGTCGAAAAATTTTATATGTTCTTGAGCGGTCAAATCTCCTTCCCCTGTAAACTTGGGAGGGATTTTCATATAATTTTTGGGAAGGTCATGTAGGGGAACTGGGAGAATGAGGGGGGCATATCTAGTAGCTACTTTAGCAAAGATTCCAGGAAGCGGTGATTGGCCGCCTGCTGGTCCTCCTGGGGCACCACCCCTAGCTCCTGCACCTCCATGTTCAGTCATTGATAGATTAGAGGCTGAATCTCGGAGTGTGTGAGGAGAGGGCTCACGAAAATCTGAGGAATATTCCTCAGGAAAAGAAAACGTAACATAAGACAAGGGAAGAGAGATGGATCTCTCAAGGGTTTCCTGAATGTTCAACTACGTAAAATCAAGCTGACAAATAGTATGTATGGGTGAGATGATTTGTCTAAGAGATCTTCGTGATTTTAAAATCTTTTCTAGATTAGAGACTAGCGAGGTCTGCTTGTCATCTGGGTTCTTTCTAGTGTTCTTTCGTCTAATAGCCAGTTTACTTATTGTGGAATTGCCAAGTGAAAAATATAAGGTAGCCTTAGAAGGTTTTCTATCTTTGTTCACTATCAAAGAAATAAAGTGTCAATGTCATTCTTCCTAGGGAAAAGTTTTGTTTCTTCATACCCTGGCAACGACACCAAAAAGATGTTGTTCCTGAGTTTATACTTTAAGGATCTAAAGTATATTGTCAAGGCATCCGTAAAGATAAAGGTAATTAAAGGGTAAGAATAAAATTGAAGGGTAAATTAGAGTTTTTTTCTCAATTGCCTCTATCTAGCTTCCCATTGTTCTTGGATGTTCATATCTCTCTCAATAGCTACCCATGAACGTTCTAATTCAACCTCGTTGGTTGTTGTTTGCAGAATAGTATTAAACAAGTTCAAAGCAACGCTAGTTTGATCTTGGAATCCAGGTTCTATGTTAGGTTGTCTAATATTTGGGACAGTCATGAAAAATAAAGTTTTATTTAAATAAGAAAAGTTTGAAGATTTGTTGCTTCAGTTTTTAAGGGATGAAAAGAGAAAAACTGTTTTGGAACTCAAAATAATAACATAATAATAGTTGAGGCCGTTTCCTGTACTTGAAACAATTTTGAGAATAGTAAAGTAACAAAATAACATCGTTGAGATAATATGAGGCTTTAATCACAAAAGAATCTCATATTGTAATAGGAGGCAAAGAGGAAAATGAGATTTCTAATGAAGTGTAAAATATAATCATTCAAATGACCTACAAGTCTTGAAACTGTTGATAGCAATCACAGAGGAAAAATTGTAAATGATTTAATAACCAAATCAATTCAAACTACAATAGATGTGTTTAATAAACTTATAGTTGATCATTCATTAGAAATATGTAAGAAGAAAAATATTGAAAACTATTGGAAACAGGGTAAAAGAACACATAGCTTCAAGTTGATAGAATTCAGAATCTCATCTGTATTATTTATATCACAGTGGATTGAAAAAAAAATTTAATACAATCAACTCTCTCAAAAACCAAAAGCCCTTTCTCAGTCTTGTGAAAATATATTTATACATGATCACCAAACATTTTTCCCGTTGGTGATTAACTGACTTCCTAAGACTAACAGTTACATGAATGAACAATGTTAAACCGTTTACGTTTCTATTCTAACTACTTTATTATTCCAATGATGAAAATCTTCAAAAAAGTCTTTCATGTCTACGCTGATGAACCTCCTCCTTCTGCTTTAAGAAAGCGAATACATTTTCCCAGAAACTGTACTAAAACTCTAGGAGCTTCTAGAATATCCTTTGCTTCAAATAAGAAAAACTTTTTTTGCAGTTCTGGTAGATGGTCTTCGATAATCTTTCTTGTGAACTTAATAGTTTGTAGTTTTGAGTTAGGAATTACTATCCATTTGTCAATTTGAGTAACATTGATTACTTTTATTTGTGGAATCTCTGCCTGAATTTCTTCCAGCTCTTCTTTAAATATTAACTGATGCTTGACAATGTTAATTTCTCCTAACAAGCCGGGACAATGGTTTTTTCCAATGTTCAATGAAGTTTTCTCTAAAAGGTCAAAAATTCCTTGACAATTGTCATTAACTTCTCTGGTCATTATTTTGTTTTCTGTGAGCTCTGCCTCCCATACCTTGAGTATTACATCACCTTTAATCTGCTTTGAAACAAATAGTTTTTGAGCCTCCCCAAAATCCTCTTTTGTTAAAAAATCCACTGGTTTTTGGAAAGTTTCTCTGGCTACTTTCACTTCTCTTTCTTTCTGGAGAATATTTTCCAAGGATTTACTTGTTTCCTAAAATTAATTATGAACAAATTCCATATTAAAAAACACTCTCTGTTGTTCTTTTTCTATCTTCATATGTACTTCCAATACCTGGGCCTGGAAGATTTCAAGCTCTACCACTTGATTTGAAATGGAATTAATCTTATACCATAATTGTTTATTTATTTCCTCTTGCTTTACAACCTGTGCTTGAGTGACCTGTATTTTTTGATTTGCTTCCTCTAATATTTCTTTCATTTTTTGAATCTCTTGAATATCATTTAATCTAGCTCGTTCTAGACCATTTTTTATCCCCCAACTGATATTTATTTTAGTCTCCTTTAATTGATCCTGTAGCTGAGCTATCATCTGACCTTTCTGCTCCAACATAGTTGTCAAACTACCTATAGAGTATAAATTTGTAGATGCTAAGGCTCCCATTGTGCCTGCTATCTCTGTAGCGAATAATCCCTCCTTAAGTTTTTGTCCATCTATAATGATCTTGTGCTTTTTAATCATCATATCTCCTCTTGGATGCATTTCCTATTTTAGGATAGCCTTTCTCTTTTTACTGAAAAAATAATTAGAGGGAGGAATCTCATCTCTAGAAATAGGCTCAATATCACTTATGTATAGATCTCCCTCTTGGGGATTTCCATACGTAGAATGCAATGGAGTCAAAGAGGTAATGGGACTTCCAAGTTCTGTCGATGTTGTTCCTCCTACTTTTTTGGGAATATTTTCAGTGATTTTTTAGGGCATTTCCAATTCCTTTCCTTTCCCTACCTATGATTTTTCTGTCTGAGGAACCTCTAATTCTTGTGAAGGCATTTCAGTCTCCTTCATTTTTCCCTTTGTATTTGCTTTATCCTATACATCTGTTTCAAAGCCTGGGGGAGGCCCTTCCAGTTCTGGAGGAGGGGTTGTGGATTCACCCTGCAAAATTTTTGGCAAACAACTTCACCTGTGACTTTGGAAGGACATGAAACTAGTCTGTAAGTTGGGTGATGAGGCCCGTACCCTGTTCAATACCTCCTCATAAGTTTTAACTTCCTTGAATATATCATCATAAATAGATTTTTCATGTTCATAAGATTTCATATTACAGTGCATCAAATGTCTTCTTACTAATTGATAAGGGTCATCCTTTCTGTGCTCAATATCTACCATTTTTATCTCTTCTAATGATTTAGCTTCCACTTTAGAATAGCTTAGGTTGAGGAATGAAAGTTTCTTGACATACATAGGGAAGATTGGCCAGGATTTCTTTTGAGTTGCCTTTAGCTCTATTCCAATACCACCTTTCACTATTTGATGTGCTACCTCCCTCAATACCGGTCTGTCTAGGAGGAATTTTGAAAGTGCATGAGGGGGGATTGAGCATCCATAAACCCTAATGTAAGAGAAATTTTCATCAACAAACCAATCGGCCATTGCTTTGATATTTCCTGATACTGACTCAAAAATGCGAGGGGGTTCACAGCCATAAAACATTTTATGCATTGGAATTATAATAAAATGAAAAATTTCATAAAATGCATTTTTAGAATTTTCTTCCCATAGCATAGAGTGATACTCATGAATGGGTTCCGGGCAAGTTATGTTCCAGCTCCAATTCATCAGGGGAAAAGGAGTCACAAAGCAAACAACATCCATAATGTACGCTGACATGTAAAAAGCCACTGGTTGACCTTTAGATTTTGCAAATTTGTAATTTGAAACTTCTTGAGCTAGGTTATCAAACAAAATCTTACTCCAGTTGAAAGTATATCCTTCTGAAGATTCTTCTAAAAAGGGCACCCATTCTGGAGGAAAATGGCAGGGATTCTTTTTCCCAAAAAGTCTACACAACATAATGGCTACATAGACCATGTATTTGTTCAAAGATGTTGTGGCATAAACCCCATGGGTATTGGCCCTAACCTTTGATGGAAATCCCCACCATTCTCTGATTAAATCGAGATAAGTTCGATCTACCTCAATACACTCATTCCTTTAAAATTCAGCTAAAAACTCGACATTATAAGTGTACTTAGGATTTGGTGAGAGTTTATACATTACTTGTATATGTTCTGGCCTGAATGAGCCGAAAACGACCCCTTGATCATTTAAAATGCTCCTTTTCGGGATATCAACCTTTTCCAAGGCCCAATTTATCATGTCATTGTATGCCAAAATCCAAGGACGTGTTGTGATCTTATGAAGCTCTGATTCTGCTACATCCCAGAAGTGATTCTCAGAATCAGTAGTAGAATTCTTGATTTCGTATTCCAGGAATTCAGAGATTTTTGTCCAGGATTTAATTGAGTTGATGGTGTGTGGTGTAGTGTCAGATATGATATCTCCTTCCTCTATATCTTCACTCTTCTTTGGTGCTTTCTTTGGTGCCATGAATTTAAGTTAAATGGAAAACCTATCACAGAAAAGGAGTGTATGAGCTCGGATAAATGCGTCTTACGCTTTGATAGTATGAAACAAAAAATGTTGCAAAACACAGACCCTTAAACTCTCTTTTTAATTCATTTAACGATGTAGGTACTGACACAAATGACAAGAATTCAATACATTGAATGCAGTGGATATTTACTAAGATACTCATTAGTGTCACATATCATCAGTTATCCTTTATTAAAGTGGTCATATTTTGGCACTTTTGAATTCAAAATTCGGAAAATTTCATTCGATCGG
>JASDQU010104643.1:121693-133037 GCA_032191745.1 Picea mariana | reverse complement strand
GAAGAGACATTTTCCCCAGTTTCTAGAATGGAAGAAATCTGGTTTCTTTTATCCTATGCATTCTCCAGAAATGTTAAAGTATATTAGTTGGACGTAAAATCATTTTTTCTAAATGGGGAACTTGAAGAATAATTCTACATTGAACAACCAGAAGGATTTCATTTGTTAGAGAACGCAGATTATGTGTGTAAATTAAAGAAGGCCTTCTATGGTCTAAAACAGGATCCTAGAGCATGGTACTCTAGATTGGATAAGTATCTATAGCAGGTAGGGTTCAGAAAAGGAAGTGCAGACAACAACCTCTACATAAAGGTAAGTGAAGGTAATATTTTATTAATTGAATGTTTTGTTGATGATATTATTTTTGGTAGTGATGATGACAGGTTAAGGCAGAAATTTGCAAAAGATATGAAAAATGAATTTGTAATGTCGTTACTTGGAGAAATAACCTTCTTTTTGGGACTTCAGATACATTAAAGCAACCAAGGAATCTTTATTTCTCAAACCAAGTATATCAGAGAAATGCTAAATAGGTTCGGAATGGAAGATTGCAAACCAGTTATCACTCCCATGCAAACTAGTTGCAAGTTGAGCAAAGATGATGATTAGAAGTCTATAGATCAGAGGCAATACAGGTCAATGATTGGTAGCCTAGTATATGTGACAAAATCTAGACCAGATGTAATGTAGGCAATTGGATAGGTGGCACGATTTCAAGCAGCACCAAAGGAGTCACATGTGTTAGCATTGAAGACGATTTTCAGATATCTCAAAGGAAAAGAAGAGTTTGGATTATGGTATCCAAAAGGAAAGGATATATCATTTATTGCCTACACAGATATAGATTGGGAAGGTTGTATTGATGACCGATGAAGTACCAGTGGAGCAAATTTCTACTTGGGTTTGTGTTTAGTATCATGTCTAAGAAAGAAACAATCATCAATATCTTTATCTATAGTCGAGGCAGAGTATATTGCAACAACATCATGTTGTACATAGGTTCTTCGGATGAAACAAAATATGACATATATACAGGTTGAGTATGATGATCCCATTCAAATATATTGTGATAATGCAAGCACCATCAATATCTCGAATATCCCGGTGATGCACTCCAAGACAAAGCACATTCCAATAAAGTATCACTTTCTATAGAAGCAGGTTGCAGAAAAAAACATCAGAGTTGAGTATGTGGGCACAAAAGAACAAGTGGTAGACATCTTCACAAAACCACTCCTACGTGAATCCTTTGAATATATTCCCCAGAGACTTGAAGTTATTTCTACTCCAAAATGAATGCTTTTCTAATGCTTATCTTATATGTCTTAGATTTACACGAGGAAGCACCATAAGAGGACAATTTAGTTAGGGGGATCAAATCCTGATGGAAAGATACCTTTGCCATTGATGACAAAGGGGGAGAGATTTATCAAATGCAGAGGATAGAGGCATGGTTCTTCATTGATGTTAACCCTTGAAGAAAGCCCTGTAGCACAAAGGTTGGGTAATGGACCCAAGATTGTTTGATGTAAATATGACTCATTATTGTCTTGTCATGGTTGATAATAAGTAGAAATGGATGAAATCCAAAGTGGTCCTCTTATGGTGAAATCCCTCATGGGAAGATGCTTTGCGGATTGAGTTATCCTAGAAGTATGGTTAGAGAACCCATGCTTATTTGTGAAATAATGATATGAAAACCAATGAATTTTTTAGTGAAACTATCCTATATGGATATTTCTTTTCATTCCATTTCTGGTGGTATGTGGAATGTCACATAACTCCTCACGGTTAGAGAGTTATGGCCATGAGAAGTTGGAGAACCCAGGTTTGGGTAATCGACCCAAGTTTGTTTGATGGATAACAGTATGAGTTTTGATATATTTTTAGGTAATACTATTCTATATGTATAGTACACGTCATTCCATTTCTGGTGGTATGTGGAATGTCACATAACTTCTCACGGTTTGCGAGTTATGGCCTTACAAAGTTGGAGGACCCTCATATGTCATCTAGAAGCCCCAGAAGGTCAAAGTAGTAAAAGTGGTTTAAGAGATTTTAAAGGTAAATAATAAAGTGAAGTGATGCATGTACTACAATTCAAAGTGAATACAAAATAAATTTAATGGAGAAATTAGAAGTGGGTTAACCCTAAAATAAGGAAAGTGGGCAAAGTGACCTAGAAGATATTTTTAAGGAAGCTACTTGGAGAGTATAAATAAGAGGCAAGGCTCTCTCATTTAAGACACACTTGATAATATTTAACAAATATAGGTGTATGAGGTAACCAAAGGATATCTAAGCTGAATTTCCGAGGAAAGTGAAGAAAAGAAGGCCAAAATTCAAGGAAGGATAAATTCTTTTGATGATGCTTTCTAAGGTGTTTCGGGTAAAAATGTCATAACTTCTTCATAACAGATCCAAATTCAGCAATACCAAATGTGTTGGTTATATTACAATATGTAGTATGTTGTGTAATAGTTTCATATCAATTCAACAAATATTCTATGTGGGGAACGCTCTACAAGGTCGCTCTCTAGAATAAGCCAGAATTCAACAAGGTGTGCCATTTTTGCCATAAGTCCTTTTATGAGACGTTAAAAGTAGTGAAACCTGGAAGAATTGCATAAAACACATTGAAGAAACTTTTGTATCAGTTTCATATATTTATTCATTACAGGTACAAAGTTATGATTACTTTAAGTTAGGGTTGTTGACTAATCTAAAACTAGTCTTGTGAGACTAAAGAAAGGTTTGATGAAAATGTTAGTCTCTTGTTGTTAAAGTTAAGGAAGGTTTGTAGGTATGTGATCATATCCACCAGGCCTATTACAGAGTTAAAAATAATATTTGGATGATGAAATTGATGAGGGCTTTTGGTTGAGGTACAAATTGGGCACATGCTTGAGACAAGTAGTTGATGAGTTGACACATACATGAGGTGTATAGTTGATGATGTTGGTACATATTGATGAGTCATAGTTGATGATTAATTGACATATGATTGGTACATACTTGATACATGGTTGGTTTCACTTGTTTATGGTACAGGTTGATTACAGATTGTTTGGTACAGGTTGGTGCATGGTTGATGCACTTGTTTATGGTACAGGCTGATTACAGATTGTTTGGTACAGGTTGGTGCATGGTTGATGCACTTGTTTATGGTATAGTTTGATTACAGGTTGAGGTATAGGTTGATGCATGGTTCATGTTTATTGGTACATGTTTACAACAGTATATCTCACAGTGATAATGTGACAGTGGTTCCATCATTATACTTTTACTTCAGGGTGGTTGGACGGGGAAAGGACAGGTGGTTGTAAGCACCTTCCTCATATTCGGAGAACATAGGGGGTTGTAGCCTCCTTCTGGTTGTATCCATAGAATTGGGGAGTTGGAGCTTCCCTCAGGTTGTAGCCTGAGAAGCTAGGGGGTTGGAGCCTACTTCCAGTTGCAGCTATAAAACAAAGGAATTTGGTTCTTCCAATGAATGTAATTCTTCAAGACATATAAGATAAACCATTTTGTGGTTTTCTCCCAATTTGGGTTTCCACATAAAACACTGGTGTACTATGTATGTGTGTGATTGTTCATTTCTTATTGCTCATTATTGGATAATAATTCTACATTGATAAAACACTTGGATTATTTGGAGAAAAAGGATTATAATTACGCTATTACTGATTTACCCCCCCTCTCAGTAATCCAACACTTTGACTATTCAACCTTCTTGTTACAACTACTTTACCCACAATTAATTAATTTCTTTTTCAACCACTTTGACCATTCAACCTTATGGTTGCAACTACTTTACCCATACATAATTTTTTTTTATAACCACTTTATTAGTATCCTCAACTGTGAGGAACTACATGATTTACCACATATCACCGAAAATGGAACAACATGTACTATCCATCTATGATAGACTTACCTGAAAATTGATTGATCTTCATGTCCAAATACCATGAACAAACTTGGGTTCCTTAACCCCTCCTCTAGGGATACATGAATGTGCTATTGGACATAATCAAGGGTTGACATCAATCTATAAAGGTTTACATCAATCTACAATATCACTCTCCAAGGTTCGACATCGATGGAAACCAACTATCTATCCATATAAACCAACTTTCGAATAATCTCCCCCTTTCATATTGATGGGAAAACCAACATTGATGGAAACACTTAGTCATGAAAATATTGATGCTCATGGTCCCTGTGATCATCTCTCCTCATCAATGTTTCTATGTCTCCCCCTTTGACATCAATGGAAAAGGGTATCTCCCTTTGGGTCTTCTCCCCCTTAATGAACTCTCCTTGGGGATGCTCCCTCTATATGCATTGTCCTTTGGACTGCCCTCCTTATCTAAGCTATCCTTGGGGATTCTCCCCCTGTCTTCATGCCTCTTATTGGATTACTGAGAGGGGGGGTGAATCAATAATGAGTAATTTATAAAATTTTAACAAAATTTTATATTCCTTTAACGTATTCCTTGATGTTCATTAGTTCACCATTAATATGTTATTGCATCATATAAAATTAACATTAATCTGTGCATAATAAACAATAATAGACACATCCATACAATGCACAGTACACCAATATTTTATGTGGAAACCAAATGTAGGAGAAAACCACATAATTATTTTCTTATATGTCTTTAAGAATTACATTCAAGGAAGCACCAACTTCCAATTATCTGGCTTCAACCAGAACGAGGCTCCAATCGCTTATGTTCTCTGGATCCAACTGAAAGGGGGCTAAAACCACCTAATTATTTGGCTCCAACCAAAAGGAGGCTCTGACCCCCTAATTTGTAGGATACAACCTCAAGGAATATCCAATTCCCTGTTTCTATGACTCCAACCAGATGATGGCTCCAACAACCTATCCTTTCCCCATCCTACCACCCTGAAATATAAATGCCAAATATAGACAACTTGTCAGTATCACTTAATCAACCAATGTCACTGTCAACCTGTCATTGTCAACATGTACCAACAACCTATAAAAACAACCTCTAACAATAACATGTCACAATAATCTCATCAACCAATCATGTACATCAATAACTAGCACAACATGTACCATCACAAGTGCATCAACCATGCACATCACAACACCTCATAACCATCACCAAGATCAAGATGTGCTTCTAATAATATACCAATATATTTATGCCACATAAACCATAAAATATGTGCCCACAATACTACTAGCACATACCTCTAACAATGCAATAAGAATGTACCAATCAAGTATCAACAACACATCAACTATGACTCATCAAGATGTACCAACATCATCAACTATACACCTCATGTATGTGTCAACTCATCAACTACATGCATTGATCATATACCGAAAATGTAACTCAATCATATAAAAAATACATAAACCAATATATCCAACAAAAGGCCTCTATAAATACATCACACTATCCTTAAACCAAATATCATAAACCCTTACATCAAACCATGTGCCAAAACCTCACTGTTAGTTAACCTCAAGTATGTACTGTTGTACAACTAAGAGGGGGGAGGGGGGTAAATCAGTTGTAACCTTGCTTAAACAATTATACTTATTTTAAACTCTTTCCATATCACTCAATGACAATCACAATAATGCAGAGAAGTAAGCAATAGACCATTTAACATCATTCACACATATGAGATACACAGAGACAGATATTTCCTAAGGAAACCCATAAAGGGTAAAATCCTCTTCTTATTTATATGATCAGTAATCTGTACATTCTTTACATTATCATACATATGAGTTCCAACTCATAATGAGGCTACTACCTTTGTTTTGCAAGCTGCAACTTGCTGAGAGCACCAACTCTCTGTTTTCTCTAGCACCTACTAGAAGGAAGCACCAACTCCCTGGTTTCTCTAGCACCTACTAGAAGGAAGAACCAACTCCCTATTTGTTCTAGCTCCAAATGGATGGAATCACGAACTTCCAGTCACATAAAAACCAACCTATACAACAGAGAACAACAGTTCTCCCTTGCACCACCCTGCCACCCTGGTTTCTCTGGATGCAGCTAGATGGAAGCTACAACTCCCTATGTTCAAGCACCCACTTGAACCTCTGAGGATAACAGTCCTCCCTAGTACCTCCCAACCACCCTAAAATATAAAATTTTGCTAATGAAACTTATCACAGTGATACAATATTTATCATTGGCTTACCATACTTATCATTGTTCTGCTATGTTGCTTTGCTCTCTTGTATCAGTGTCTCTATGTATGCATCTTCTTGGGATTTTTGATCCTCTGTTTTTCTCTACAAGAGCACCTTAGACTTCCTTTAGTGTCTCACTGTCTTGCTCCACACATGCCTTGTGCTTTCTGTGCTTCTGCCTTTTATGCTCTATGGGCCATGTCCATTCAATGCTCCATTCCTCTTCTTTGTATTTCAGTTGTTGCACACTCCTCCTTCTACACTCCTGAATCCCTCTCCACAACAACAACCCATCTCTTCTTTGTTTTGCATACTTATAGTCTCTGTGCACCTTGTGCATGCTATCTCGCCATGCTTCTGCTTTCTCTCTCATGTCGAGTAGTCTACCTGTTCATCATTGCAACTCTTCAGCTTCTATGGTAGTTAGATCCATCTGTCAATTTCCTCTATGAACAACCTTCATTCCACTAGAAGATTCCTAGAGACTCTTCAGCTCCTATGGCAATCACACACAAATCTCTTCCAGTCCTCTAGTAGAAACCATCATTGGTTTCTAGTAGTTACATTGTGAACCTCCAAAGACCGCTTTAGCAACTGAATCACCACTGATTGATTAACTGTGAAGAGAAACAATATCCCTTTGATCATACTTAAATTCACCTGCACCGTTGGATTTGATCCGTAGGATCTTGCATTTATTTCACATTTAAGCATTTTTGTGGTGAGGAGTCTCGACTCTCCATGTCCCAAACTCCGAAATGGAGCTTATCTCTTCGATCTCTTCTCTGCATCTCTTCGATGATGTGACCATCGACAGTGACCAAGGCCTACACCAAAAAGGTGTTTTCACATTTCACATTTTGGCATTTCGCATTTCGGAACTTCGGGACTCCTTTGATGAAGAGTCTCAACTCTTGACTCTTCCAACTCCTGGTATCCGAACCTCCGAAATGAAGTTGTATCAATGGTCCACACTCTTGATGATTCAATAGTCCAGATCTCTTCGTGATTTCACATATTGCGATTTCGGCTTTCTTGATGTGAGAGTTCTTGACAACTCCACCTCCTGGTCTGCGAAACTCCGAAATGGAGTCAGATCAAATTTTCAGCTTTTCACACTTCGCAACTTCAGGATTCCTGTCGTGAGAGTCCTTGACATCTCCAACTCCCGGTATCCAAACCTCTGGTATGGATTCTTTGACATTTCATGATTTCGCATTTTGCAACTTTAGGTTTTGTGACTTCGGGACTCTTGTGATGAAGAGTCTTGACTCTTGACTCCTCCAACTCCCGGCATCCAAAACTCCGAAAGGGAGTCTTTGATATTTCACAACTTCAGGTTTCACGACTTTGGGACTCCTGTGATGAAGAGTCTTGACTCTTGACTCCTCCAACTCCTGGTATCTGAAACTCTGAAATGGAGTCTTTAACATTTCACGATTTAGCATTTTGCGACTTCGGGTTTCATGACTTTGGGACTCCTGTGATGAAGAGTCTTGATTCTTGATGACTCCAACTCCTGGTATCCAAAACTCCGAAATGGGGTCTTTGAAATTTCGCGACTTCGGGTTTTCTGTGTTGAAGAGTCTCGAATCTTGACTTCTCAATATCCCAGTATCTGAAACTCCGGTAGTTGTGCCTGTTTTGGGATTTTGGGGTTTCGGATTTCACAACTATGGGACTCCTGTGTTAAAGAGTCTTGACTCTTGACTTCTCAATCTCTCAGTATCCAAAACTCCAAAATGGAGTTTACGCTTCTTATGTTTCCATGCCATTATCCCTGTGCTGTTGATCTTCCTTGCCTGTCTATTTTCCATCAAAATCTTCTGAGCTTACGTTGTCCCTATTTTTCCATCGTTGCATACTCTGATCTTTCCATCAATGACAAGCACACCTACCTGTAAACATGCCAACATGTACCATGTCATGACAAAATGCAACATTCAAAACATGCATATAAACATACATGTAACTCTGTAATAGACCTAGTGTATGTGATCACATACTTGTAGACCTTCCTGTACTTCAACAACAATAGAATATCATTTTCATCAAACTTTACCTAAGTCTCACACGACTAGTTTTTGGATTAGTCAGCAATCCTAACTTGAAACAAGAAGAACTATGTACCTGAATTGAATAAAGATATGAAAATTATACAAAATTTTATTCATTGACGTCTCTACAATTCCTATAGGTTTCCTTGCTTATAACCTCCCATAAAAAGAGTTATAGAAAAAATGGAAGACCTTGTTGAATTCTGGATTATTCTAGAGAGTGAACTTGTACGGCATCCCACGTGCTCAATATGTGATACCTTAATTTGAAAATTATACACAAAAAACCTCAATATGTAATTTTTCCATTACAATTTGTCTCACATCATTTTTATTTTCTATGAAAATGTTTTGACCGCTTTACTCGAAACACTTGTTTAAGACTAGTTTTAGGACTAGCCAAAAACCCTATCTTCCACAACATGTATCTCCCAAAATACAACGACCCAGAAACTGAAATGTCTGCCATGAGTTCCTTGATATGTTGTATCACTATCCTCCAAGTGTCATTATCAAAATCATTCTATAAAAAAATTTATGTCTTCATTCTATAAAAAAAATATGTCTTCTATGAATTTCTAGAATATTTTGACTTCATGTTGACCTTCTAAGGGATTGTAGATTACTCCAAAGGGTTCTCCAACTTCTAAAGGACATATCTCTCTAACCGTGAGGAACCACATGATGTTCCACATATCATCGGAAAGGGAATGATGTGTACTATCCATCCATGATAGTCTCACCTACATATTCAATGATATTCATGCTTGTATTCCTTAAACAAACTTGGGTCCCTTACCCATACCTTTGACAAAGAGACATAAGAACTGAATTTCATAGACCCTAGAGCATCAAATTTTTGAATTTCATCCATCTCAATGTTTGATTAATTCACAAACGTTGATTTCCATTGAAGCCTCCAGCTGGGGGTAGGGCCATCCATTCAATAGGAGATCAAGTCTCGGCCATTCAATTTTTGCTGGCGGAGTTAGTGAATACTTCGGTGAAGTGCAACTCTGAGGGAAATTGGAAGTTGACAACAGAGAAAATCTGAAGGCAAAAGTTTGAAGGCCGAAGTCCGGAGGACTTGGTCCTAGTGATGGTCTCATGATAAGGTAAAAAAAAGGGCTTGGGGAGGTAAACTATCCCTCAGTTATGTTTTTCATGCAAGCTCCCATGTGGAAGAACACAGAGTGAAGTGCTAAGGAAGGATTAAGCCTGTGGTTTGAAACTGTGGTCACCTGGGGAAGTGGTTTGAAGGAAGCACATGTGAAGAATTGAATTTTGTATCGGCTAAGGGATAACATGGAAGTGTTATATATATGCATCTGAAGACTCTATAAGTATTCCATAGATGTCTCCCATTAGGAACCAATGGAGAAGGCATGAAGTGGATAGTTTGCAAGGAGAGATAAGTAATCTTAAGCCACCATCCTTTGATGGTGAAAGGGAAATGGAAGATGATTTTGAGGCATGGTTTCTTGGACTCAAGAGATATTTTCAATTGCATAACTATTCATCAAACCTAGATGCCAAAATTTCCACATACAATTTGCATGGGAAAGTTGCAATGTGGCAAGACCAACTAAAGTAGGCTGAGCACATTAATGAGAATAGGATCACTTGGAAGTAGGTCAAGAAGTATTTTCAGAAGGAGTACCTCTTAGAGCATTTCTATGAAAATAAAATGTAGGATTTCTTTGAAATTAGGCTCGGAAACGCAACCATGGAAAAGTATGAAAGGAAGTTCTTGGGACTACTAAAGTATGTGGAGATCATAAAAGATGAGAAGGTAAAAGTACAGAGGTAAAGTATGTGGGGATTACCATCCTTTTATGAAGAGAATATTCAATATGATGAACCTAGGTATTTGATTGAGACCATCAGGAAGGATAAATACATGTATGAGAAAGGCCATGAAAGAGAATCCATGCAAAAATCTTGGAAGGATAAGAAGAAGGAGAATTTTTATCAGAGAATAAGGGATTCAAACCTCCTTTCAACATAAATGAACCTAATAAAAATCATCAAGACTAGTATGCTAAGGATGAATCCAAGAGAGAAGACTCCTTGGTAAAAAGGGGAAGACCACCAATCCAATGTTGGGGATGCAAAGAGTATCACCTGTGCAAGTATTTCCCTCACATAAAGGACAAAGTGAAGACCATGCACAACATCCAAGAGGATACAATAGTAGAATACATGGGAAGGATTTATTCATCCTTAGATGATTGACAAGAAGAGTACCAATCCAATATGATCATGGTGGAAGGTGAGATCATTAATCAACATGTTTCTATTTTAATTGATTTGAGATAAATTCATTGTTACATTGATCCTAAAATAGTGGATAGATTACATTTGGATAAAACTAATCTTGGAAAATCAAGTTTGGTTTTGCTAGCCACTGGAGCCAAAAGGAGAATCCATGATATGGTCATAAGTTGTTCCATAAGTCTTAATGGTGTGAATTATAATGTTGATCTAAATATTATACCATTAGGGTCTTATGATATTCTAATTGAAATGGATTGGTTGGACAAGAATCATGCTATCCTAGATTGTCATAACAAGACATTTACATGTCTTGATGGAGATGGAAAACATAGCACTGTGAAAGGAGTTCCAAGACCCATCTCTATAAGAGAGATTTCAACCTTACAACTAAAGAGATGTTTCAAAAAAGGATGTCAATTGTATGTGGCCCATGTGGAGGAGACCAAAAAGACAAAGGGGCCAAGCCTTGAATATTTTTTGATACTACAAGGATTTGAAGATGTATTCCAAGAAATACCAGGGTTGCAACTAAAAAGGGAGATAGATTTCTCTATGGATTTAGTGTCAGGGGCTGCCCGGTATCAAAAACACCTTACAGAATGAGTACACCAGAATTAAAAGAATTACAAATGCATTTAGAAGAATTGTTGAAGAAAGGGTACATACGTCCAAGTGTTTAACAATGGGGAGCACCAATACTTTTTGTCAAAAAGAAAGATGGAACTTTGAGGTCGTGTATTGACTTTCGACAGCTGAATAAATGCATTGTAAAGAACAAGTACCGTCTAGCCATAATTGATGACCTCTTTGATCA
>JASDQU010104643.1:59457-78518 GCA_032191745.1 Picea mariana | reverse complement strand
CATGACAAAATGCAACATTCAAAACATGCATATAAACATACATGTAACTCTGTAATAGACCTAGTGTATGTGATCACATACTTGTAGACCTTCCTGTACTTCAACAACAATAGAATATCATTTTCATCAAACTTTACCTAAGTCTCACACGACTAGTTTTTGGATTAGTCAGCAATCCTAACTTGAAACAAGAAGAACTATGTACCTGAATTGAATAAAGATATGAAAATTATACAAAATTTTATTCATTGACGTCTCTACAATTCCTATAGGTTTCCTTGCTTATAACCTCCCATAAAAAGAGTTATAGAAAAAATGGAAGACCTTGTTGAATTCTGGATTATTCTAGAGAGTGAACTTGTACGGCATCCCACGTGCTCAATATGTGATACCTTAATTTGAAAATTATACACAAAAAACCTCAATATGTAATTTTTCCATTACAATTTGTCTCACATCATTTTTATTTTCTATGAAAATGTTTTGACCGCTTTACTCGAAACACTTGTTTAAGACTAGTTTTAGGACTAGCCAAAAACCCTATCTTCCACAACATGTATCTCCCAAAATACAACGACCCAGAAACTGAAATGTCTGCCATGAGTTCCTTGATATGTTGTATCACTATCCTCCAAGTGTCATTATCAAAATCATTCTATAAAAAAATTTATGTCTTCATTCTATAAAAAAAATATGTCTTCTATGAATTTCTAGAATATTTTGACTTCATGTTGACCTTCTAAGGGATTGTAGATTACTCCAAAGGGTTCTCCAACTTCTAAAGGACATATCTCTCTAACCGTGAGGAACCACATGATGTTCCACATATCATCGGAAAGGGAATGATGTGTACTATCCATCCATGATAGTCTCACCTACATATTCAATGATATTCATGCTTGTATTCCTTAAACAAACTTGGGTCCCTTACCCATACCTTTGACAAAGAGACATAAGAACTGAATTTCATAGACCCTAGAGCATCAAATTTTTGAATTTCATCCATCTCAATGTTTGATTAATTCACAAACGTTGATTTCCATTGAAGCCTCCAGCTGGGGGTAGGGCCATCCATTCAATAGGAGATCAAGTCTCGGCCATTCAATTTTTGCTGGCGGAGTTAGTGAATACTTCGGTGAAGTGCAACTCTGAGGGAAATTGGAAGTTGACAACAGAGAAAATCTGAAGGCAAAAGTTTGAAGGCCGAAGTCCGGAGGACTTGGTCCTAGTGATGGTCTCATGATAAGGTAAAAAAAAGGGCTTGGGGAGGTAAACTATCCCTCAGTTATGTTTTTCATGCAAGCTCCCATGTGGAAGAACACAGAGTGAAGTGCTAAGGAAGGATTAAGCCTGTGGTTTGAAACTGTGGTCACCTGGGGAAGTGGTTTGAAGGAAGCACATGTGAAGAATTGAATTTTGTATCGGCTAAGGGATAACATGGAAGTGTTATATATATGCATCTGAAGACTCTATAAGTATTCCATAGATGTCTCCCATTAGGAACCAATGGAGAAGGCATGAAGTGGATAGTTTGCAAGGAGAGATAAGTAATCTTAAGCCACCATCCTTTGATGGTGAAAGGGAAATGGAAGATGATTTTGAGGCATGGTTTCTTGGACTCAAGAGATATTTTCAATTGCATAACTATTCATCAAACCTAGATGCCAAAATTTCCACATACAATTTGCATGGGAAAGTTGCAATGTGGCAAGACCAACTAAAGTAGGCTGAGCACATTAATGAGAATAGGATCACTTGGAAGTAGGTCAAGAAGTATTTTCAGAAGGAGTACCTCTTAGAGCATTTCTATGAAAATAAAATGTAGGATTTCTTTGAAATTAGGCTCGGAAACGCAACCATGGAAAAGTATGAAAGGAAGTTCTTGGGACTACTAAAGTATGTGGAGATCATAAAAGATGAGAAGGTAAAAGTACAGAGGTAAAGTATGTGGGGATTACCATCCTTTTATGAAGAGAATATTCAATATGATGAACCTAGGTATTTGATTGAGACCATCAGGAAGGATAAATACATGTATGAGAAAGGCCATGAAAGAGAATCCATGCAAAAATCTTGGAAGGATAAGAAGAAGGAGAATTTTTATCAGAGAATAAGGGATTCAAACCTCCTTTCAACATAAATGAACCTAATAAAAATCATCAAGACTAGTATGCTAAGGATGAATCCAAGAGAGAAGACTCCTTGGTAAAAAGGGGAAGACCACCAATCCAATGTTGGGGATGCAAAGAGTATCACCTGTGCAAGTATTTCCCTCACATAAAGGACAAAGTGAAGACCATGCACAACATCCAAGAGGATACAATAGTAGAATACATGGGAAGGATTTATTCATCCTTAGATGATTGACAAGAAGAGTACCAATCCAATATGATCATGGTGGAAGGTGAGATCATTAATCAACATGTTTCTATTTTAATTGATTTGAGATAAATTCATTGTTACATTGATCCTAAAATAGTGGATAGATTACATTTGGATAAAACTAATCTTGGAAAATCAAGTTTGGTTTTGCTAGCCACTGGAGCCAAAAGGAGAATCCATGATATGGTCATAAGTTGTTCCATAAGTCTTAATGGTGTGAATTATAATGTTGATCTAAATATTATACCATTAGGGTCTTATGATATTCTAATTGAAATGGATTGGTTGGACAAGAATCATGCTATCCTAGATTGTCATAACAAGACATTTACATGTCTTGATGGAGATGGAAAACATAGCACTGTGAAAGGAGTTCCAAGACCCATCTCTATAAGAGAGATTTCAACCTTACAACTAAAGAGATGTTTCAAAAAAGGATGTCAATTGTATGTGGCCCATGTGGAGGAGACCAAAAAGACAAAGGGGCCAAGCCTTGAATATTTTTTGATACTACAAGGATTTGAAGATGTATTCCAAGAAATACCAGGGTTGCAACTAAAAAGGGAGATAGATTTCTCTATGGATTTAGTGTCAGGGGCTGCCCGGTATCAAAAACACCTTACAGAATGAGTACACCAGAATTAAAAGAATTACAAATGCATTTAGAAGAATTGTTGAAGAAAGGGTACATACGTCCAAGTGTTTAACAATGGGGAGCACCAATACTTTTTGTCAAAAAGAAAGATGGAACTTTGAGGTCGTGTATTGACTTTCGACAGCTGAATAAATGCATTGTAAAGAACAAGTACCGTCTAGCCATAATTGATGACCTCTTTGATCAACTAAGAGGGAAAAATATATTTTCAAAGATAGACTTGAGATTAGGATACCATCATGTAAGAATCAAGAAAGAAGACATCAATAAGACAACCTTTAGAACTAGGTATGGCATTATGAATTTGTAGTGGTTACATTTGGATTGTCCAATGCACCAATTGTCTTTATGTGCTTAATGAATGGAACATTCAGAAATTACTTGGATAAGTTTGTCATAGTATTCCTGGATGACATACCTGTCTATTCTAAGTCAGAGGAAGAAAATGAACATCACCTAAGATTGGTATTGCAAGTGCCGAGGGAACATCATTTGTATGCCAATATTAGTAAGTGTTATTTTTATCAAGATAAGATCCTTTACTTGGGGCACATTATTTCAGAACAGGGTATAGCAATAGATCCAGAGAAGATTGAATCCATTAGAGGATGGAAAGCACCCAAGAATGTTTTAGAAGTCAGATATTTTATGGGGTTATCTAGTTACTACAAAATATTTATAGCAGGGTTCTATAAGATTTCTCATCCCGTCACTTCTTTACAAAATAAGGGAATTAAATTCGAATGGAAATCTGAGTGTGAAGAGAAATTTAATTTCTTGAAGGAATTACTTACTACTGCATATGTTTTAAATATTGATGACCCAAATGAAAGTTTTTTGGTATGTACAGATGCATGCAAGGAAGGGCTTGGTGGATTCCTCACTCAAAATGGACATATCATTGGTTATGGGTCCATAAACCTTAAAGAACATGAGAGGAATTATGTCACACACGACTTGGAACTTGTTGTCATTGTTCATGCATTGAAGATGTGGATGCATTATCTCATGGGGAAGAGATTCAAATTAAGAACAGACCACATTGGTATGAAGTATCTTTTTGAACAACCAACTTTGAATTCTAGGAAGATGTGATGGCTATAAATTTTAAGTGAATACGATTTTGATATCAAGCATATCAAAGGAAAATAAAATAAAGTTCTTGATGCACTTAATAGAAGAATACATGTCATGCATGCTACAATTGTTACTATGCATCAATCATATTTAAAGAGAGAAATTTTAGATGATGTTTTCACATATTAGCATTACCTACATGTAAAAGAAATCTTAAAACAAGAAAATGTACAATAGAAAATGAAAGAGCATGAGATAAAAGAAGATGGATTACTTATGCACAAAAATAGAATTTATGTTCCTAGTTCCAGAGAACTTAGGAATTTGGTATTAAAATAAATGCATAATGTTCCATATGTCAGACATCCCGGATACCAAAAAACAATTGTAGTAGTAAGAAGCCAATTGTTTTGGCCGAGAATGAAAAAGGATACTGCTTATTACATTTCCATATGTATGGAATGTCAGGGAGTGAAGGGTGAGCATAGGCACCCAACGGGTTTGCTACAACCCTTACAAATTCTAGAAAATAAATGGGAAGAGGTAACCATTGATTTTATAACTAAATTTCCCATGACAAAAAGACAACGTGATTCAATCATGGTAGTGGTTGATAAATTGAAAAGGCATGCACATTTTGTTCCTTTAAAAACAACTCATACAACAACCAATATTGCAGAAATTTACATGAAAGAGATTGCTAGATTGCATGGCATACCTAAGGCAATTGTCTCAGACAGAGATACAAAGTTTACTTCAAATTTCTGGAGGAGATTATTTAAAGGATTTGGTAAAAATATGAACTTTATCACAAAATACCATCCACGGTCAGATGGGGAGATAAAAAGATTAAACTGAGTAATTGAAGAAATCTTGAGAATGTATGTGATGGATAAGCCATATAAGTGGGAAGATTACTTACACTTGGTTGTTTTTTCCTATAATAATGGGTATCAAGCTTCATTAAAAATTAGCCTATTTGAAGCTCTATATGGTAGGAAATGAAATACTCCAGTGAGTTGGGACAACCCGACAGATAGAGTGGTACTTGGGCCAAAATTTCTCAAGGATATGGAAGACTAGATGGTTAATATTAAGCAGAATTTAAAGGCAACTCAGGATAGACAAAAAATGTATACATATGAGAACAAGACAACTAGAGAATTTAAAGTGGGGGAGCATTTTCTTTTAAAAGTGAAGCCCAAGAAGAGATCTTTGAAGTTGGGTAGTTGTACAAAGCTAGCAGCTAGATTCTATGGTCCATTTGAGATATTAGACAGAATAGGGTCAATTGCATACATGCTTGCATTACCTGCTTCCATGAATGTGCATAATTTATTTCATGTCTCTTTGCTAAAAAACATGTGCATGATCATAACCATGTTATCGATTGGCATCTGGTTTAGGTAGATATAGAGGGAGAATCTCAAGTCCATCCAACATGAATATTGGACAAAAAAGTCAAAATGCTCCAGAATCGAGCTATAGAGCTAGTAAAAGTCCATTGGACTTGCTACGGTGCTGAAGATGCTACTTGGGAGCATGAAGATTCCATGCAGGCGGAGTACCCGCAACTTTTTGAATAAATTTTGAGATTTTAATCTTTGTTTTGTATATGCAATGAGGACAGTGCCAAAACAATGGGGAGGGGATGTAACACCCCGGGTTTTGATCCCTGTATTAAATAATGTATTTTGTTAATTTACAAAATCCCAGAGTGCCTAAACAATTACTAAGAGGCCACTGTGTGTAGAAAATGTAATGTTTTGATCATTATTAATATAAAACACATCGTTGGTTGCTAGACGAACAAAGACAAGAGTTATAGGGGGATATGATTCCACAAGAGAGCAACCTTAAGGGGATAAGTAATTATTTCATATTTTATTTATCCATTCTATTTAATGGAGAATAACAGTTATGTGAGCTTCTTGGGAGGAAGCCAAGTGGTTCCTTGATACCAAGAATTGCATAAACCCATCCTTGGTCTATTTGGGGGGTTCTGACTCTCGTTCTCATTCTTACTATGTTAGTTTCTTCTCCTTCACTCATAATTCACTAACCCAATTTCTCGCTATTCACACCTTTCATTCTCTCACCCACTCATCTTTCCTCATTGGTGTCTTGGCTTGGGAAAGGAAAATGAATTGTTGAAGATCAGCCATGTTATTGTTGTCTATAGATATTGTTGGTGTATTCCATCCATGAATCAAAACCTTTATGTCTGAGATGCTTAGGTCCATGCTCAGTTTTTATCATAGTTGCGAGTCCCAACATGGAGATTTTGGACCAGCTACACTAGATCCAGGAAAGGAGATGGACATCTTGAGGTACTGCATGGTAGATAAGTGGGTCCATTCTCTTGGGATGTGTAGGATGGGTAGAAGATATTTGGGTACTTGGATTGTTGTGGGTACAAAGAATCCTGTGAGAGCTTGAGTGCTGACTGGTTTGGGAATTTGAGTTACACTCTGGAACTGTCCTTGTGGATTCATAGCCCTAGTTCAAGGATGACACTATTGCTGAGACTTGGAACAACAATGTATACAGTTGGGTGGAATGTCCTTGGTTTGCAGCCAATTGTTTTCTTGTTTTAAGAAATGATAAGTGCTATGTATTATGGTTATTTGCCTATGTATGATTTAATCCACTGAGTATGTATTTATCTTTGAATTTAATATTTAGAAAATGCATTTTTGTTGGTTATCATTGTGCATGGATTAGTTTATGTTGTGGCATGAATATTTATTTCCGCATGTGATTTTAATGTCTCTTAATTAACTTAGAAGTGATTTGGATTGAGATAAATCACTGTGAAGTGAGTTCCTCAACTGCAGCGTGCCTCTTCTATGGGTGGCTGGGTATGTTGCAGTCAGATTAAGTTAGTGTTCCCAACCTGTGGGAGGTTGGGTACATTGCAAGTTACAAGGGTGGCCAACAATGTGCACTTAAGTATGATCTAGATTTTATGAGTAGAATGAAATGAATACAAATATATATTATTAACCCACATATTCAATGAACAATAACATAGATATAGTAGAATTTGGCTTCTATTAATAAAGAAATATGATGAAATTGTAAAATGTGGAATGGTGGCAGGTTATCTATGAGAAGAGATGTGGTGGTTTCTCTCATTCACAAGAAGATGAGTACAATGAGGCTTTGAAATAATTTTTACAATAAACATGAATGAAAAAATCATAGACATCCAAAAAACTAACCCTAGGAAATGAAGCTCCAAGAGTCATGTGGGCCCCGTTGGGGTAAGTTGGTACATCAACTTCCCAGGGTCTTAACTTTTGCAAACGATCTTTGTTTTAGGTGCACAATAGCCCATTAGAAAGGTCTGTCAAAGGAATACACATTATTCCATTAGAATAAAACTATGTATATAGTTTGACTGTGGAGATACCTAAAAACGTTGTTTAGGGCCTTAAAACAACCTCGAAAGTTTAGGATCCAAAAACTAGGAAACAAATGCCAAACTAAAAAACTACCAAGATGAGCTAGTTAGAATAGGTGGGTGGCCACTGATACCCATATAGATCAATCCTCCCCCTTTAGGAATAAATTTTCTCCATTGCATTGAGTTCCCCCATTAGATGAGGAAATTTCTGTTCAATTTGACCTCGGGTGAGCCACTTGCCTTGGTGCAGGAGCTTCCCTGCTTTGGCAACCTGATAAAGATGGATCCTCTGCTGGAAAGTGCCATTAGCCTATGTGTCCATGATATGATCATTGGATTATTGTTCCATGTAGTTAGGGTTGAGCTATGTTGGTTTTAACTACTCTTTTATCTCTGACGTATCTAATAATGGTGGAAAATATGGCCAAAGGAGATCCACATTGAACACTGGTTGCAAGCCAAGGAAGGGGGGAGTATTGAGATCGAAATAATTTTCTCCCACAACCTTGATGATGGTGTAAGGTCCATAGAGGAGTAGAGGAATATTTCATTGGGGCACTGTAAGGCGTTCTTTCTGCAAGTGCAACCAAAGTTTGTCTCCCACCTAAAATTTGTGTGGCACCCAATGTTGATCATGGCACTACTTGTACTTAGCATTGGATTTATGTAAAAAATCTTGAACCTTTTGGTAGATGTGTTGGATCCACTCGATGAATTGAGTGTCTTTTAAAGCTTTAGTTTGAGCATGGGACGAGTCTTCCTAGGTGTCTGCAAGGAGTAGTGCAACATCCATGGGACCCAATGGTTGAAATCCCATCCCCACCTGAAAGGGGATGTGTTCGGTTGAGCTATGTATTGCTCTATTTTAGCTGTGATGAAGATAGGGAATACTCTCATCCCATGTGTGGGGGTGCTTGAAATTTTACATGCGTAGGATATGCATGATCATCCGGTTGACAACCTTGGTTTGGCCATCCATGTGAGGGTGGAAGGCAGTGGATTTGGTGAGCTTGGTGTCTAGTAGTGACTAGAGGCTTGACCAAAATGTGTTAAGGAATTGGTTATCCAGATCTAAGATAATGGTTTGTGGTATTAAAAAATGCACCCATGCTTTTTCAAAGAAGAGCTTGGTAGTGGCCTCCACTATGATCCTCTTCTTACAGGCGACGAGAATTTCCATCTTGGAAAAGTGATCAACAACCACTAAAACATAGTCATTTCCCCACTTGGTAGATGGAAGGCATAACATGTAGTCCATTGAGATGGATTCCCATGATCTGTCGGGAGTAGGAAGAGGGGTTTACAGGAATTTCTTTTTATTGGATGATTTGGAATTAACAGAGGCAATGCAAGAACTAATATACTTGCTGACATCCTGTCAAAGTTTCAACCAGTACAAATGTTGTTGCAACATTTCCATTATCCTTTCTATGTGGAAGTGTCTTGCTACCCAAATGTAGTGTTCTTCCAAAATAAGCTTCTCTCAGTCACTTGATGGAACACAAAGATGGACCAGACGACACAACAACCTATCCTGAAGATGAAAATTAGTGATAGTTGTTCTTTCCCCCAACATTCGGTAGGTGGTGGTGAAGTCTAGATCTTTCTCATAGAGTTGGGGCCATCCCTAGGTCTCGTGGCCACAAGAGTCTAGCACCATGGTGAGTTTCGTGACTAGAGGTCGGATGAGTAAATCAACAATGTGGTTGGTACTTCATGTCTTATACTTGATGTTGAGGTGGAACTACTACAAGTATGTGGACCACTTCTAACAGTGGTCATTCTATAGTTTTCCTTGTGTCTGCATGAACTACAATGGATTATTATCAGTGTGGATGATTGTCTCCTTCCCAACAATGTAATTCCTCCATTGATGATAGGCTTTCACAATGGATTACATTTCTTTTTTGTAAGTAGGGTACTTACAAAAAACATCTAATAATGTATCACTATGATAGTCCATGGGGTGGTCGTGTTGAGTGAGAACTGCATCCACAACATAGTCTAAAGCATATTATTGATCTCAAAGGGTTGTTGCAGGTCGGGTAGTGAAAACACTGGGGATGGGCACAAGAACTGCTTCAAATCATTGAACAATTGATGTTTGGACTTGACCCACACAAATGTTTCCTTGCCACTACCCGTGGTTACTTTTTTTAGGGCCCATGCAATATGGGAGAATCTCAAAATGAACCTATGATAGAAATTGGCAAGTCCTAAGAAGCTAAGAAGATCTGTGAGCATGGTTGGGGTTGGCCAATCACGAATGACCTAGATGTTTCTTGGATCCACATGCACATTATGCTTATCAACTATGTATCCTAGGTACTAGACCCTGTCCGTGCCAAAGGATCATTTCTCCAAGTTAGCATATAACTTGTGTTGTCACAGAGTGTGGTGAACCTGTTGAATATGTTGCAAGTGTTTCGCCCAAGTCCTTTTGTATATGAGGATGTCATCCATATACACCACTAAAAAATAATTTTTGAATGACTGCAAGATATCATCCATCATCCTCATGAAAGTTTTTGATGCATTTTTCAAACCAAATGGAATGAATGACCATTCAAAAATACCTTCTTTTGACTTGAAGGAATTCTTCCATACATATGTCTGCTCTATTGGGGCCTGATGGTAGATATAATTCATATCAATCTTACTGAAGTATTTGACCCCTTTGATATGATCAATGATATCGTTGATTCGAGGAACCCACATCTACTGATTTCTAATTGTGATTTTATTTAGGGCTCAATAATCATTGCAAAGTCACCAGGTGCCATCTTTCTTCTGCACAGGCATGATTAGGCTTCCACAAGGTGATGATTTGGGTCATATGTTCCCCTTTTGGAGAAGTTTTTTGATCTGATTCTTCATCTCCTCATTTTCTAAAAGTGAGTGGCGATAGACTGGCCCATTGGGTAGTGGTGCACCAGGGTTCAGGTCGATGGAATTCTTGACCTGACAGTGTAGAGGTACTCTATTAGGTGAGGAAAATATGTCTTTGTATTCTTCCACAACCTTATCCACTTGCTTCTTCTATGTGGAGAGGTCGGCCATGGAGGCCATTGATTTGGTTGCAATCTTTCCCTCACTCTAAGAATGAGTCACAAAGAATACAAAATTCTTGGCCTAAGAGATGACCTTACTACATTTCTTAGAAGAGATCAAGGAAATGGCACTAGGTGGGACTACCTCGGTTATCTTGTACAATTCCCTATCTAAAGTAATAATAAAACTACGATGCCTAGACTCATATACACCAGGATGTTTCCATAAATAAGATTTTCCCAAAAGAGAATCACAAAATTCAAGGGTAGAAACATCACACAATACCTCATATTTGAAGGGCTTGATGTTGTAGGACATGCGACACCATATGCTAACACAAAGATCACTTCCTTGGTGGAGCCATTCAATGGTGTAGGGTTGCAGGTATGGTGTTATCGGCAGGGCCATCCAATTGACACCCTCCATTGAGATGAGGTTCTTATGGATACTTCTATCAATGATGAAGTGCAGTGGGTTTAATTTCACCCACATTTGTGAATGAAAGAGGCGCTCTTCTTCCTATGAATCATCATGTTCACCAGGTTGGATCTTGGTGGTAGAAACACTAGCACTGGGTTCCACGTTAATGATCCATCTCCAATTTTCTAGTTTTAACTTAGAGTCAGAACCTACATCTGATTCGTATGCTTTCAACTCAACCACCAATGAATTATTTGAGCAAAAATCAATGGTGTTATTCCAGGGGCTCTTATGGAAGTTGTACCACTTCTCGATATCTTTCTTCATATTTCCATTTTCCTTGTTTGTTTACAAATTAAAATGGTTGTCCTGAGGTTGTCCATATTTGATCTTCCCTTTGTTATGCAGGTTGGGGCTTCCCTTTCCCTACTTCTATTATGAGGGGTTCCCAAACCCAAACTTCCGTCGTTTTTTGTTTAAGCTTATGCTTGATTTTGATGGCATATCGATAGGTCATGCCCAAGGACAAGAGGTCCAAAAAATCCATTTTTGTTTGGATGTATCTATGTAGACCATCATAGTACTTGAGCACCATATGTCACTCAGAATCGTTGATGTTGATTATTTGGGATTTTTTTCATTGATGTCAACCCTTGAAGAAATTTCAGTAGCGAATTCTGGTAGCAGAAAGGTTTGGGTAATGGAACCAAGTTTGTTTGATGGATAATGGTATGAGTTTCGATATATTTGTAGGTAAGAATATTCTAGATGGATAGTACATGTCATGCCATTTACAGTGGTATGTGTAACATCACATAACTCCTCACAATTAGAGATTTATGGCCATGTGAAGTTGGAGAACCCTCATGAGTCATCTAGAAGCCCCAAAAGGTCAAAGTAGTCAAAGTGGTTTAAGATATTTTAGAAGGTAAATAATAAAGTGAAGTAATGAGTGTAATATAATTCAAAGTGAATACAAAATAAATTATTTAAAAAATAAAGTGAATGGATAAATTACTAAGTTGACAAGTGGTTAGAAGTGGGTTAACCCTAAAATAAGGAAAGTGGCTTAAGATGCTTAAAAGGTAACCCCTTAAGGAAGCTACATGAAAGTATAAATGAGAGGCAAGGATCTTTCATTTTAATAACACTTGAGAATATTGAATATCTACAGGTGACTGAGGTAACCAAAGGATATATAAGCCTAATTTCATAGGAAAGGTGAAGTAAAGAAGGTCAAAATTCAAGGGAGGATAAATTCTTTTGATGATGCTTTATAAGGTATGTTATTTACAAGTCATCTCACCATTTTCACAATAATTGTTTTTCTATAATGATCTAGACGATGAAATTGGGAGGCCATTGAGGATACATATCCAAGTAGCTATGATACAAATTTAATCTTGTGGGTTGTTGTAGTTTTGGAGTGACATGCCGTGGAAAATAGGGTTTGTGGCTAGTCCTGAAACTAGTCTAGAACAGGTGTTTCAGGTAAAAATGTCATAACTTCTTCATAACAGATCCAAATTTAGTAAGACCAATTGTATTGGTTAGAGTATAGTCTGTAGTATTTGGTGTACAATTTTCATATCCATACAAAAAATATTCCGTGCAGGGCACACTCTACAAGTTTACTCTCTAGAATAAGCCTGAATTCAACAAGGTATTCCATTTTTGCTATAACGCCTTTTCTGAGAGGTTCAAAGTAGTGAAATCTAGACTAATTGCATAAAATATATTGAATAACATTGTATACCATTTTCATTTATTTATTCATTATAGGTACATAGTTATGATTATTGCAAGTTAGGGTTTTTGACTAATCCAAAATTAGTCATGTGAGACTAAAGTAAAGTTTGATGAAAATGCTAGTCTCTTGTTGTTAAAGTTAGGAAAGGTTTGCAGGTATGTGATCATATACACCAGGTCTATTACAGAGTTACAAATCAGATTTGGATAATGAAATTGATGAGGGCTTTTGGTTGAGGTACATGTTGGCTACATGGCTGAGACAAGTAGTTGATGAGTTGGCACATACATGAGGTGTATAGTTGATGATTTTGGTACATATTGTTGAGTCATAGTTGATGAATAGTTGATACATGATTGGTACATACTTTGTACATGGTTGGAGGCACTTGTTAGTAGTATTGTTGACACATGGTTTATGGATGATGTAGCATACTTGTATTGGTATATTATTAGAAGCACATATTGATTGTGGTGATGATTATGAGTTGTTTTGTTATGGTTGGTTGATGCACATATTTGAGAGTTGTCTTGGTGATTGATATTGGTGAGTAGATATGATTTGGTTGATAAGATTGATGAGACAAGTTTTTGTGATAGGTTGTTTGGACAGGTTGTTGTGACATGCTATTTGTACAGGGTTGGTGCATGGTTGATGCCCTTTTTTATGGTACAGTTTGATTACAGGTTGTTTGGTACAGGTTGGTGCATGGTTGATGCTTTTGTTTATGGTACAGATTGATTACAGGTTGTTTGGATAGGTTATTGTGATAGGTTATTTGTACAGGTTTGGTGCATGGTTGATGCATTTGTTTATGGTATAGGTTGATTACAGGTTGATGGGTACATGTTTACAACAGTATATCTCACAGTGATAGTGTGACAATGGTTCCATCATTCTACTTCTATGTCAGGGTGATTGGATGGGGAAAGTAGAGGTGGTTGTATCCACCTTCCAGTTGTAGTTGGAGAACACAGGGGGTCGTAGCCTCCTTCTGGTTGTAGCTAGAGAATTAGGGAGTTGGAGCTTCCCTCAGGTTGTATCCTGAGAAATTAGAGGTTTGGAGCCTCCTTCAAGTTGAAGCTGGAAAACAAAGGAAGTTGGTGCTTCCATTGAATGTAATTCTTAAATAGATATAGTAAAAAGCATTCTGTGGTTTTCTCCCGCTTTGGGTTTCCACGTAAAAACACTGGTGTATTGTGTATGTGTATGATTTCGCATTTGTTCATTGTTTATTTACCTTGCAACTATTGGATGATAATGCTACATTGATATAACACTTGCATATTGTGGTTAAAAGGGATTGAATTTCTCTATTACTGATTCACCCCCCCCTCTCAGTAATCCAACAGTTTATACCCATCTTGGTGTGCAAGGTATGGAACATATTTGTGAACTCTAGAACTGCTTGGTCCCTTTCCTACCAAAGTGTGGTCCATTTTGTATATAGGTCATCATAAATTCCAAAAGGGTAGTATTGTTCCTTAATATCATCCATGAAGGACTCCCAGGTGAGAGCGACTATAAATAATGAGGGTTCCTCTATTACCTTGTGCTCGCAGAAAGTATCCCACCAATATTTGACATGGGGGACGACTTTGAGGAGCGCAAAAGTAATATTTTCTCTATTCGAAAAGTTATTAACAGAAACATACCCTTCTAACAAATTCAACCATTTGTCTAGAACATCTGCATATATATGACCTTAAAATCTAGGAATATCAAAGTTGATTTGTACCTTGAAGGGGGCGACACCTCTACTCGAGGAAGATTCATCGCATGTTGGTAGTTGTCGAAGAATTTGTGCAAAACTATTCATCATCTCATTCCTCTATTGTGCGAGGGATTCGTTGAGAAATAGTTTGAAAGGATCTCTTGTCTCTTCATATTTATTTTCTCCCACCATGGAAGGTTTCTTGGGTGCGCGAGAGAATTTTTCCTCAAGAGAAACAAGATCAAGACCCAACTCTTTGTACCCTATGTTATCACATGAACTTGTCAGAGTCTTGTGGGTTTGTGGTTTCTACCTAAGTTTGTAATTTTTCCCTGTCTCTATTCTTTTAGAATCGACAAGTCTTAAGTTTATCCTATTTCGGCGTGTAAAGCCATCTTCTGTGTGCCCTTGTTCATTTTTTTGCCCTAGTTTCCCTCAATATATTAACTGAAAGAAATCTCATCCCCAAGCCCCTTTTGTTTTCTCCAAGGATGAACACTTGCCTCCTGCATTCAAGTCACTGGTCTCCCTGTTTACTCATCTCACAGCCAGTAGTCCAAATTCTTGATCATGAAGGCTGCAGTCATGAATACAAAGCACAACTTTCTTAGCAATTTGTTTTGGGATTGAAGCATGAGAAGAAGGCAGTTTTAATATTTTAGCGGAGGATATTCTAGGAACAGTCCAGATTAGCGGCTCACGGTGATTCAAGAGTGAAAAATTGCGCGAAGTATAGTGCTAGAGAAAAAGGCCCCAAAGTGAATATGATTCGTTGATCTTAAAGGGGACAGGTGGTTGTTGATCCAAGCCTTCGGGGGAATGAGCTTCAGGAGATTTGAAATGTGAATTTCTTAGAAATACTGAAGGGTCGAAGCCCAAAGTTCTGAAGAGTTGAAGTCACCGAAGAGCCGAAGTTGTCGAAGTTGTTGAAGGCCCGAAGTCCTGAAGGCCCAAAATGGATCCGAGTCGTTGATCAACAAGAGCCATGTATCATCAGGTCCATAGCTATGGGTAAAAGTGCATGGAAGAGTAAGCGATATTTGAGTTTTGGTTTTTCTGGAGGCCAGAGACCCAAAGTGGATCTTGGCCATCCAAATCCAGAATGCCATGTGTCATCAGATCTGTCACTCTGGGAGTTTTACTTTAGGAGTTTTAAAATGAGAAAAGCACCTAAGTCCTGAAGCGATGAAGTCCCAAAGACCCTAAGCGTCAAATTCTCAAAGACCCAAAGCATGTGACACACTCTCATCAAGCATGATGCATGGAACTCTTTCCAGGACATTCAATCATGGCCATGTCACCCTCCTTATCATGAAAAATCAATAGACATGACATCATATGATGTCATCTGGACCACCCATCAACATGACATGTGGCATAAATCCTAGAGCTCCGGCTAAAGGCCTGAAGTAATCCTCGACCGTTTGATTCATGAGGACATGCATCAGTATATCTCCAGCTCCGGGTAAAATATTTTGGGTGACCAGGTTTGATATTTTATTCTCTCGAAGCCTGGAGACACGAAGGGATTTCATTCGTCGATCTCTAGAGGGCTACACATCATCAGATCCATGGCTCCGAGTAAAAGCACTTGGAAGCCTAGGTTTGAGGTTTGATTTTCCCAGAGTCTAGAGACCTAAAAAGCATCTCAGTCTTTCATCTCAGGGAGCCACACGTCATCAGATCCCTAGCTCCGCTGAATTTTTTTGGAGAAAATAAAGTTTGACTATTGAAAGGCTTGAATCTCGAATCGCGAAGTAGATCTTGGTCGTCAATTTGAAAAGGGAAAATCCAATCCATCAATATAAAAGGCCCTAGATCTGGGCCATTGATCAGGAAGCCTCATCTCAGATAAAAATATCAATGGTTGTGCTCCATTGCAAGGTCGGAAGGTGTGCACGTTTTAAAATTTCAAGGGTGGGCCACAATCAGAATCGTGGTTTTTAGAAAGGGATGCACAGTAATTCATGGTAAATTGCGGGGACAAAAAAGGTTTTCTTTCAAACCAACCTCGGTGGGGGTTGTAATCGTGAAAATGTGTAGGGTCATGGCCCCGGGTTACATTGAAGAAGGAGTAGGGGAACAAGAGATATCCCCTGAGCCCTAGAGAGCCAAATGCGTGGAAGCCATCAGCACAAATAGGTGGCACCCTTATGGTCTTGGCATGTGGACGCTCCCTGAGCGTTAAATATTGTTCAATATATGAGGAAAGGCAGTTAATGAAAGTAGAGCTGGTGGTTGAATCCTCATCTCACTCCATAAATAGAAGGCATGGAAAGCCCGACCGTGTGGATTGAACCGTCAACCTGTTGTACCGCTGTGGGCATATTTTCCTGCAAAAACCACGCCAATATGATTTCGCGTTTGACATAGGGGTGCACGTTCAGTCTGACAGAAGAAATTGCCAATGCAAAGCTTTGACTGTAGTGGCAAGGTCACACTCTTGGTGGTGGTGAATTGTTCTGAGTATAAATAGATAGTTTTAATATTTTGTTAAGGTCATCAACTAGTTGAGTAGAGATCCCATTTTGTAATGTTTTGATGCCAGAACTGTTCTCTGATTATGTATAAAATTTGAGACTTTCATGTTAATAGAAGTCATCTTCTTTTCATCTCTCTGTAAAAACTGTGCTAAAACACTCAGGCATGGAGGATCCAGTCAAGGGTTGTTATGTTGTTGTAATGTAGGTTTGATTACAGTGGTATCATGACCAGTTTTAGTCATCTCTCTTGTTATCTTTTTCCCTCTTGCACTAAATGGCTTGGGCATGGAGGATCCAGTCAACTTGTTGTAGCTGCATGGTGATGTAGGTCTGATCATTGTGTTGTTGTGACTGTGTTGTTTGGACATATTTCAGTGTCTGAATCTTGAACTCAAGAGTGATCTCGACTCTGATTTTTTCTTCTCCAAGTTTCTTGAAAGTCGGATGTCCATAACAACCTTGTTCACCTTCCTCACTAAGTCTTCCCTCTACTTACACTTAAATGCAATCCACTGATTGAATTTAATGTGGCCCTCACTTACTTGTGCATTTCTTGTCCACTTCTATGTTGAACATCATTCATATATTAAGTTTTTTCCATTGACCTCCACTCATATAAAACCAACATCCACAAAAAAAATTGATGGGTACTAGCTTTATCCTCCTGCAATTCGAGGGTGACTCTCAGTGAAAACATTCATGGCATCATTGTTGGGGATGAATTGAATACATTTCCTTGGGTAATAACGACAAAGAAATTATGATTCTTAAGGTGCTTCAGAAATCAATACCATTGAAGATTGCATATGTTGGACCTGGCGATTCCACTATTTTAGTTGTGTCTTCCAGAGGAAGACACACGAGGTCTACTCCACAACTGCCTCTGGCTACACCTGAAGCTGACCCAAAGGGGATCATTAAGAAAGGAAATCTTTCTCAAGAAGGCTTTTAGCTGTTGTCCCAGATTTAAAGGCTCCCTGGGAAGAATGATATTGTAGAGATCCATTTTTAGATGGTGAAATAATGTTGGACACATTATTCTAATGACTCATTTTTCACCATGGAGAGACCACTAGTTTGAAATGGAAAATATTTTAGTTCAGAGGTATGCCTTCTATGACTTTTTGAAAATAGTGGGTTTCCCTAATCCACTGCCTGATAGAGATGAATGGGAAAGAAGCCTTCCTAAATTCCGAGGAGAAGAGTGGAAAGTACCAGCGAAACATTTGTTCGACTTTCATGAATTCATTCATCGACTTCATATCATGCATGAAGATGTCCAGTTTAAGCTTTTAAAGCATTCATTAAGGGGGATTTCTCATGATTGGTGTCAGTCTCTTCCCATTGTAAGCATCAACTCTTTGACAAGTTTTCATGCAGCTTTCAATTTGTTTTGTAAAGATTATTTTATAACTGAATATCTTTCTGAAAACTGTTGTGATGAGTTTTCTTTGTTTTATAAAGAGTCTTCTTGTCACAAAGATCAGTTTTGTGATGAAGTTGTTATTGTGGAAGAAATAATTTTCCATGAAGAGCATGGGGTGTTGAATGATATTCATTATGATAGAAATAACATAGAAATGTCTGGCATCATATCAGACGTGTCTATTGTTTTAAGCATTCATGAAGATCAACATGTCTCTTCTGAATATCCCAATGTCGAAGAGCAAGTTTATTCTGTAGAAGATTTTTCTCCTAACCATGAAGCTGAGATAGATGAAAATCTTGCAACAAAAGCTAGGGAATATTCCTCTATTTTTTTCCTAGTTTTTCAGAGTCGAAGGCAAAGTTTGTTTGTTTCTCTTATAAAGGAAATGCAGAGGATAACCCTGTCCTGGAAACTGATGTTTTTGGCAATCTTGCTTATGATAAAGAATTTGTTTCAAATACTGACCAAGAACAACCAAATTTTGATGAATATCCCAGCAAAGATTATGAAGAGTAGAGCTTTTCCATGGTTCATGTTTATGATGAGTATGAATATGATCATTGAGAAAGACATGGAAGAGAAAAGGAGGAGCTAAATGTGCAGTTTATCTCATGTCCAAAGCCTGTAAGTGAGAAAATATCACCTGGGATTTGCCAACCTGCATCTGTCCTCCATCCACCTATATACTCTG
>JASDQU010104643.1:38476-57492 GCA_032191745.1 Picea mariana | reverse complement strand
AAGACAGGAGAATGCAAGCACTCCTCCAGATCCTCCTTCTTTGAGATATGGCAAAGCACCAAGCCTTCTTACAATTACTTGCATGTAGCTATGCAAGTATCACACAATATGCACAAAGAACTTACAATCCTTACTTATCACTTAACCCAATATCACATAGATATCTACATACCTTCCCTCCTTACATTCCCTAGACATCTATTTATACTTTACAAAATAGGCCTAAACATGGGTAAACCCATGGGTTGACATCCCAAAACCGTTACATAATCCCAAATCCAAAAAAGGACCCAAAAAGGGGCTGAGATCCCGTGATCTCTACTTCGTCTTGAGATCCTCCTCTGACAGGCTGTCAAAGTTCCAAAATAGGTAAATTTGACCAAGGATCTCCCAAAACTTTGTCAAAGGACAACAGGCCCCCAACACTTACCTATGACTCGTCCCAAGTCACTCTGATCTAGGTAGTTCTTCTTCTAAAGCCTCGAGCACATCTCAAGCTACTTTGACCTGCTTCTATGCTATGACCTCCTATTCAGAAAACTCTTGGATGACTACCTCATTCACAGGTCCTACCAGGCATTGTTTAGTTGTGGTGACAACCTGCTCCAGTTCTACTCCTCGACCTTCGACCTCTATGAACAATTGGTACGCCTTATATTTTACAGGTTGGAGCCTCTAAGTTACTTCGATAAATCTTCTCTAGATAGTGTGGATCTATTGTTGGGTAGTTTGTTTCTCTTAGGAGCACTTCATTCTTTCCACAGCTAACAGGGGCTTCAGCTGCACCTATATCTTTTGGGCTTGATACTTCACCTCTTGGAGTTGCGACTCTAGTTCCTTTAGTTCTGGATTCTCAGTGAGTTTCTCTTAGGTCTGGGCATTGTGATCAGTAAGTTTTTTACATTCCATAGCAAGGGATTTTATTCTCTCAACTGCACTTCGATCAATATCTTCTCTTTGATCCCTTACTTCCTGTGGAGTCTAGGGCACTACGAGGAGCTCTTATTCTACTATGTGTTGATGTAGCTATTGGATAGCTTCTGTGAGCTTCTCTACTTACTACATGACTCAGTCCTCTGCCTTTATTTCTATGACTGTCACAGAGCGAAGTGATCTGCTGACAGCTTCTTTCACTTTGAGTTGCTCCACGAGCAACTATTCTTTTCCTTGTTGTATTTGTGTTTTTTCTTTGTCGAACTTCAGTTGGAGAGAAATATTTTCCTGTTTTGTAGCTTGGTGTTGTTATACAAGTACTCCTTGCACTTGCATTGAATCCTAGGTGTCTGGTTCTGTTTCTTCTTGTGCTCGTCGGAGGTGATCTTCGACTGTATCTGCTAGTCAGTGGAGTTGGGCTAGCTCATCTCCCAACTCTGGTTTTTCTGATGGCAGGGGTGTAGTGGAGACTTCGCAACTGTACTGAAGGGCCTATTTTACCCCTTGGAGTTTGGATTCAATTCTATCATACATTGCTTCCTGCTTGGCTTCTTGTTTCTCTGCTATTTCCAGTGAAGCATCATTCAGGGCTGCTATGATGAAGTCAAAATCATCAGAGGTGATGACAGTCTGCATCTTTCTCATGGTGGCTTTTGATTTCTTCCAGGAAGAAGGTTTTGGGGGGGAAACCTTCCTCTTCTTCAGTGGGTCAACCTCATCTCTGGGTGGTGTTACTTCACCTTTATTTTGTTTATCTCATGTGTCCTTCATCTCTTCTACGTTGAGATCACCTCCTCGCATAGGTGATATGGAAGCAGTCTTCCTTGAGGTGTTGCTTAGGTCTTGAACCTCTTCAGTCTGCTTCATTTTTCTAGGTCCATGTGTATCTCATTCTTTATGCACAGTATCCAGGCTGTTAGGATTGGACATCTCTGCAGTGTTGGTGGGGATAATGAGGTCAGCGGATCATTCCTTAGTGATCTCTTCAAGGTATTCTTCTGTAAGTTTATAATATGACTGGAGCTTCTCTTTATGTGCATCTTCTTATGCTGTAATATAGGTGAAGTGTCTATCTATGTTGAACTTCATTAAGGGTTGGAACCTCTGTAATGTGTTCAGAGTCATGCAAGGTTCAACTTTGATGGCTCTCTTTAGCTAGAGGTAGTATGTATGAAACACAACATTTGAATTCCATTGTTTTTTCATGTTGCTTGAATACCACAGGGTAGTGAACCTCGTAGCAAGCGGTTCAAATGGCTTGATGTCTGGGAAGGTTGCTCCTTATGGCATATCCCAGGCAAAAAATGCAATGAGGAGCAGGAGCCAGCTGAAATTAAATTCATAAACCTAATCCTGTGCTTCTCGGCAATCTAGTTCCAACTGGTTAACTAGGTACTTCACCCAGTTCATCTATAGGCCTTTCATGCACTTCCCTGTGAGGTCAATGACAAAGATGGTGACTTGCGTAGGTCAGTTCTTACTTACTAACTTTACAACTATTAGTTGACATGTGAGGCACACTACACCATTATGGATGGAAGCTACCTTGTAGCCTCTTGTTCCCTTCTTGACATTGCCATATGTATCCTTGATCTTCTGTGCTAGCACATGATCTTTGTCTTTTCCTGGATAAAATTCCTACGGGTATGGTCCTTGCATACTCAATCCTGTGATCCTATGGATCAACATTGGTTCAACTGTAATGTGACAGTCTAGCCACAAGTAGCCACCATGGTAAAATGATAGTAGCATCTTGACACAAGAGTTGACTTCCTGGTGTCTTCCGAAGTGTGGGATCTTCATGACATTCAACAGGGTGGATTGTGCAAGGTTCATTATCCATGACTGAGGGATGATCTTTGAGTTCTTCCCTTTAGTTCTGGTTAGGTACTTGTATGGGGCGAGAATACCATAGATCTTGCGATCTCCAAGGTTGAAGTCATTGAACTTCAATGCTGTGATCTTATCTTGCTCTGTCTGAATTGTGCGGATCCCCTTTGGGAGGTACGTAGTGACCATGGTGTACTCAAAATCTCGTGGTACACTATCATGATTCACCATGCTATCCAGAGGCAGGATGTAATCGGGAAATATTATGGGAATAAACTTCATGTTTGTTAGGCCGTCTTTGTGCTTGGTTCTCTTTTCCGTTGATGGTTGTGATGGTTCGGCTCCATGAGAATTTGATGGAGAGGTTTGCACTATTCTCGTCGATGAGGCTTGTACACCTATAGACATCGACATGACTCTTTCAGTCATAAGGTTGATCATAACTTCTTCGACAACTTTCTCTATAGTGCTCAACTCGTTCGACATACAAGCTCGGGGTTGGAATTGTTTGGGTTCGAGGAGTAACTTAGACACTGCAATAGGATAGAGGGAAATGGCACAATAATCACTATGTAAAATCAACGAGTCTGCAGGCTCAAATTCATGGTTAGAAAAAGTGTTCTTGGTGCATGGCACGACAAGATAAATAGATAACTTGGTAATGGATTCCTTGCAACGGTTGAGAAGCCTTCATTAACACGGTTTCGTCTGCTACGGTGCGGTCCAATGATCTGGTGGTGAACCATAAATGTCTTTCTACCCATTCAGAGGGTCGGTCGAATGGTTATATTGTTCCCAAAGACTATATTGCTTTGCCATGGTGAAGTGCCATGTGACGTTGTTCTAATATTTCGACGGAGCTCCAATTTTGCAAATTTTTCTTCTACGAAGTTCCCTCTGGAACCTTCTATAACTTATTGATTTTATCTCTCTTCTTACTCAGCCTTATGGCCTTCTTTCCAGTGAGCTTCGTCTCTGTATTCTGTTTTCCATTCTGATTCCTATCTGCTTTTGGCATAGCTACTTTGCGCTGTTGAGATTCTTTCCTAAGATTCGAGGGTGATACTTGTTATTTATCTAGAACAGGTACTTCAATATTATGTGGGTCTTCTAGTGTTCTTGCAACTTCGACATCTGGGTCTATGGTGCTATATAGCTTCAATCTATTCTTATGTTCTTCAATTAAGTGTGAGATCCTTCTAGTCATGAAATCTTTTAACTCATGCTTCTTCTACGCTAAAACTTCTTCTTCTTCTTTCCTTCTGGCCTGATCTCTTTCAATCCAAGGTTTTCCTAGTAACATGGTAAATGGGGCGTTGTTCTCAATAAATTTAACAACCTCAAAATCCTCCTCTATCGAAATCCCATTGGCATGCATAGATATTTAGGTGAGATTTCCACATAGGTTTATCAGCTTTCCTCTAAATAAACCTATTCCTCCCAATGAAAGAGTCATAGCAGGCTTCCCTAAAAGTTACCAAGTTCTTTTTTTCATGATATTTACCTGTGTTTCCTCATATAGAACACATTCAATGTTGAAGTCTCCTATTCTTGATTCTATGCATGCTTTTTCTTTGAATATCTCTGATAAGCTAACATGTCTGTGATCATTCAGGGTTTCTTTTATTTGTAGCAATACTTTCTATGATTCTTTCTAGGGTTCTGCCATAATAATAGTTTATGGATCTGTCTTAGGGTTTTCTTGTCTTATGTTCATTTCTTCAAGCTTAGAAATCATTCTAGGGCAATCCAATACTTCATGGTCCATAGCTTTGCAACAAAGACAACTAGGTCTTCTCCCAGGGCATTCCTTAGCAAGATGTCTTTGTTTTCTGCAACTGTAATAGAGGGTTAATCCTCTCCTTCTTTTAAATGATCCCCAGCCTTTCCTACACTACGCGCTAGGATCATGGTAGATAACCTATAAACATTTCTTTCTAGGATTCTGCATCCAGTTTTTAGTCCAAACATTCTTTCTATGCATAGGTATAACATATCTTTCACTATTCTTATCAGTTCCACTCATACCAAACCTTCTTTCATCTATTAGTGCTCTAGTTTTCAAGCTAGGAAAAAATCTATCAAACATACCTACATCCATACTTTAGATCCATACTTATCTTACTTTTCCAGAGCACAAAACCTTCAGATCTAAAACGTTTCACTATTATTACCTTTATCAGAGCACAGAGCTTGCAGATCTTACCTCTTTTCTTCATAAATTCTTACTTTTACCTTTCTTAGATCACAGATCTTTCGGATATTACCTCTTTTCTTTCGATCAAAATTCTTTTCTTTATCACAAATCTTCACAAACTAAGTAGAGTACTGCACACTAGAGCGACGGGTCTACGCACAAAGCTTTCACAATTTCAGGTTGGATCTTTGCACAAAGCTTCTTCTTCCTCAGTTCCCAAAAATCTGAGTTTCATGTCCCGACAACAAAACCATTTGTTGGCACACGGGAAGACCTAGGGTTCAATGCTACAATAGTGCACCAACAAAACCCTAACTACTGGCCCTTTCAGCAACACCTGCGAAGTAGATGATGTCTCACCCAAGGTAGAGGTAGGGATAGTTGTAGGAATTAGGTGTATGCAACCTTAGCTGGGACATAGATCTGTGATTCTAATACTTAACAAAGCACTTAGCAACTACAGTTCATCAACATTCAGCTTAGTATCTACTCCGCATTATAAAACAAAGCATCGCAACATTCATTCAAATCTAACGTATCCAAGCACTTAGCATAACAAGATAGATTAGATCTAACCTATTTAAGAACTAAGCAAGTTCACATAGTTCAGATCTAACATACATATACATCATTAACACAAAGGTTAAATAAATCTATCCATCTATATCAGAGAACTTAGAAAATAAATGCATAAACACATCAACACATGGCACAAAGCATAGAAAAAAATCATGTACATGGTTCAACCCCACCCTGGAGCTATGTCCACCAACTCATCTTCTTTATTATCTGCAGTCAAGCTTCTTACAGGCACATAGCATCAAAATCCTACTCTATAGAAGACAGGAGATCTGCACGCACTCCTCCAGATCCTCCTTCTTCGAGCTAGGGTAAAGCACCAAGACTTCTTACAATTACAATTACTTGCACATAGCTCTCCAAGTCTCACATAGTATGCACAAAGAACTTACAATCCTTACTTAGCACTTAGCCCAATATCACATAGATATCTACATACATTCCCTCCTTACATTGCCTAGACATCTATTTATACTTTACAAAATAGGCCTAAACATGGGTAAACCCATGGGCCAACATCCCATAACCGTTACATAATCCCAAATCCCAAAAAGGACCCAAAAAGGGGCCTAGATCCCATGATCTCTACTTCTTCTTATGCTCCTCCTTCGACAGGCTGTTGAAGTTCCAAAATAGGTCAAACTTGACCAAGGATCTCCCAAAACTTGGTCAAGGTCCAACAAGGGGATAGGCGGTTGTTGATCCAAGCCTTTGTGGAAATGAGCTTTGGGATATTTTAAATGAGAAGTGCTTATAAATCCTGAATGGCCAAAGCTCAAATTCCCAAAGAGCCAAAGTCGTTGAATCCAAAGTTGTTGAATTTGTTAAAGTGGTTGAAGGCCTGAAGTCCCAAAGGCCCAAAATGGATTTGAGTCGTTGAACAACAAGAGCCACGTGTCTTTAGGTCCACAGCTCTGGGTAAAAGTGCATGGAAGAGTAAGTGAGATTTGAGTTTTGGTTTTCTCGGAGCCTAGAGACCCGAAGTGGATCTTGGTTGTCCAAATCTAGAATGCCATGTGTCATCATAACTATCACTCCAAGAGTTTTACTTAGGGAGTTTTAAAATGAGAGAAGCACCTAAGTCCCAAAGACCCGAAATGCCTAAGCACTAAAGCCCCAAAGCACGTGACGCACTCTCATCAGGCATGACATGTGGCACTCTTTCCAGGTCATTCGGTCGTGACCATGTCATCCTCCTTATCATGACACATCAGCAGATGCGACATTATATGACATCATCTGGACCACCCATCAGCGGGACATGTGGCATAAATCCATGATCTTTAGCTAAAGGCCCGAATTTATCCTCGGTCGTTCGATTCATGAGGACATGCATCAGTATATTTCCAGCTCTGGGTAAAATATTTTGGGAGCCCAAGTTTGATATTTGATTCTCCCAAAGCCTGGATATATGAAGGGATTTCATTCGTCGATCTCTAGAGGGCCACGCTTCATCAGATCCATGGCTCTAGGTAAAAGAACTTGGAAGCCCAAGTTTTAGATTTGATTTTCTGGGAGTCCAGAGACCCAAAAAGTGTCTCAGTCATTGATCTCATGTAGCCACATGTCATCAGATCCTTAGCTCTGGATAATTTTCTTGGAGAAAAAAAAATTTGACTATTGAAAGGCTCGCAGCCTAAATTGCTAAGCAGATCTCAGCTGTTGATTTGAAAAGGGAAGATCTGATCCATCAATATAAAAGGCACTAGAGTTGGGATGTTGATCAGGAAGCCTCATCTCAGATCACAAGATCAATGTTGTGGTCCAATGAGGGGTCGGAAGGTGTGCATGTTTTAAAATTTCAAGGGTGGGTTGCAATAGGAACGATGGTTTTTAGAAAGGGGTGCATGGGGATTCATGGTGAATTGTGGGAACAAAAGAGGTTTTCTTTCAAACCACCCTTGGTCGCACCCGCAATCATGCAATTGCGTAGGATCATGGCCCTAGGTCACATTGAAGAAGGAGCAGGGGAACAATTGATAGCCCCCAAGCCCTGGACAGCCAAATGTGTGGCAACCATCAACACAGACAGGTGGAACCCTTATCGTCTTGGCATGTGGCCACTCTCTGAGAATTAACTCTCATTCAATCTATGAGGAAAGGAAATTAATGAAAGTAGAGCTAGTGGTTGAGACCTCAGATCACTCCATAAATAAAAGGCATGGAAATCTCGGTCATGGAGACTGAACCATCAGCCTGTTGTACCCCTGTGGACATATTTTACTACAAAACCCATGCCAATTGGAGCTCACATCTGACAGAGGGGTGCACATTCAGTCTGACAGAAGAACTCACTCACACAAAGCTTTGATTGTAGTGGCCACGTCACACTCTTGGTGGTGGAGAATTGTTCTGAGTATAAATAGATAATTTTAATATTTTGTTAAGGTCGTCAACTGGTTGAGCAGAGCTCCCTATTTTGTAATGTTTTGATGCCCGAACTGTTCTCTGGTTATGTATCAAATTTGATAATTTCATGTTAATACAAGTCATCTCTTTTCATCTCTCTATAAAAACTATGCTAAAACACTCGGGGATGGAGGATTCAGTCAAGGGTTGTTATGTTGTTGTAATGTAGGTTTTATTATAGTGGTTTCGCGACCAGTTTTAGTTAGCTCCCGTGTTATATTTTTCCCTCTTTCACTGAATGGCTCGAGATTGGAGGATCCAATCGAGTTGTTTTAGTTGCATGTTGATGTAGGTTTTATCATTATGTTGTTGTGACTATGTTGTTTGGACATATTTAAGTGTCTGAAGCTTGAACTAAAGAATGATATTGAGTCTAAGTTTTTATTCTCTAAGATGCTTGAAAGTCAGATGCCCATAACAGTCTTGTTCACCTTCCTCACTAATTCTTCCCTCTTCTCAAACTGAAACTCAATCTATTGACTGAAGTTAATATGGACCTCACTTCCCTATGCACTTCGTGTCCAGTTCTGTCTTGAACATGATTCATATATTGAGTTGTGTTCATTGACCTCCACTCATATAAAACCAACATCCACCAAAAACCTTTATGGGTAGTGGGTTTATCCTCCCGCAATCTGAGGGTGACTCTCAGTGCTAACACCCTGACCTTGTCGGGGACTTTCATTATGAAAAACAAGGAGAATATCACTTTGATATCACTGATCCAGATTTTATGAGAAGAATAAAACGAATAAAGATCTATATTATTAGCATATATATTCAATGAACAATAATAGATATATAGTAAAACTTGGCTTCTATTAATAAAGAAATATGATGAAATTTTAAAATGCAGACTGATACAAGATTTCTAGAATGGTGACAGCTTATCTATGAGAAGAGATGTGATGCTTGTGCTCATTCACAAGAATATGAGTACAATGATGCTCTGAAATAATTTTGACAATAAAAATGAATTCTAAAACCATATATATCCAAAAAGCTAACCCTAGGAGATGAAGCGCCAAGAGTCATGTGGGCCCTTTTGGGGTAAGATGGTAAATCATTCCTAGGGTCATAACTTTTTCTTACAATCTCTATTTTAGGTGCATGATATATGAGGAATGTACATTATGCCATCAAAATCTTACTCCATCTACTGTATAATTGTGGCGAGCCCTAAAACCATTGTTTAGGGCCTCAAAATGGCCCTGAAAGTTTAGGACCCAAAAACTAGGAAAAACCTGCTAAACTGAAAAACTACCAAGATAAGCCAATTGGAATAGGTGGGTGGCCATCAATATCCTCATGGATCAGAGAAACACTTGTGTTTATTGCATGTATGAGTCCCACCACAATTTTATGCATGAAATGACATATCTTTGTAGCTTAAAGACGTTGGAATACATCTCTACTGTGAAAAAAATTTACCCCACAAGTTCTTCCCAGGAAAGAGATCTCATACCACTTGCTATATACCAGATGAATAATAATATGTGGAACATAAATATTTAGCAAGTAGTAATGGAACAATTATATTATAGCTAGAACAATACCAGATTAACACCAGATATAACACCTTTATTAGAGATAGAAATGTTCACTTGCCTCTTCAATGGGGAAACCTCCAGCAGAGTAGATCTCTATTACAATAAAATCCAATAAACAAATATCCAATTTGTCCTACTCTTATTTATACTAATTCTACCTTCTAAAGAAACTTCTAGAGGAATTTATTTCTAGAAGGGGAATGAGAGGTGTGAGTGTGAAGGAGGCCAATGTAAATGTCTTTAACCTACACATAATAGATCTAGCTAGAAAATACTACACACATTTGTAGAGAGAAATTGAGACAGAAGAAGCAAGATAGAAAGAATGGAAGAATTCTCATTAACCGTATTCCACACATAAGGAGTGAATAATTTACAATATATATAGGATACATGAGTAACTAATGAGCCATAGTGGTTTTCTAGAGTGATCTGGACACACACCAATAGTTACAGGAGTAAACTGCCACCTAGTCTAGTCTCTCAGGCAATTACGGGAGTGAACTGCCACCTAGCTGAGTTAACTAGTCAACTAGTCTTTAGTTAACTGACTAAAAAAAGAGTAGTGAGTTGTTGACGATCCCAATGTTGCATGCTGACAAAACCAATGCAACATCTAAACTCAACTCAACTAGTCAAACTGAAGTGTCAACTGAGAGAGAATATTCTCCAGGTGGAATATTCTCCCCTAAAATATAGGAGACTAGATAATAACTAATTATGACTAATGTAAAAGTAAAAACCTTAGGAAAAATAAATCCTAGGTGTGTGTGAAGTAACTCCAATAGCCAAGTGTGTCTAGAAGACCAATTATATGCCAACAAAATGTAAATCGGGTCCAGAAGATGAGAAGTCCTTTGTGTAATTCATGTAAAAATTATTAACATAATTTTTGTAAGAGTTATATGGTGTCTTCATATATCATTGGATGAAATGTGAGGATTTGAATCCATACATGATCCTCTGTGTGTTACCAATTTTGTGTGTGGGTCATTGATCGTTGATCATTAGAAGGATCAACGATCTAGATCACGCCAAGCAATATAACACAAGGATAAGGAGATCTACTTCCTAAGATATTCATCAGGGATAATCTTGATCATTGATATTTGTTAGATCGGAAGTGGAGGAAGTGAAGTGAGAAGGTGAATGTATTGACATCCTATAGTCTAGTGGTGAAAGTAAGATATGACTGTCAATTCTAGTGCTAGATCAATGGAGCACAATTGTATGGGGATGATGAAGGTGCAAGGAAGTTAAGGGAGAGGAAATCCAAGCCTTTATCAATAGTGGTGAATAGATCGATGATGGATATATACACGGGAAATAATATCAACGGTTGAGATCCTATCAGATCTCATCCATCGGGATAAGTTGAAAAGGGCGAAGTCTAGAACAAGTCCGGCAACCTAGTGTTTGATACATGTGGAAATCATCTATCGAAGAGGAATATCAACAATGATCAGAGGTGTAGCAGAAGCATGATGGTGAAGAGATTAAGCCATCCATTCATATATAAGATTGATGGCTTAGAAATAGATCAAATCATTGAAAGAGATCGACCTTTAACATATCGTATTAGATATAGAGAGGACTTAAGTGCAAAGAGAATTTTGGCAATTTGGGTCTTAACATACCTCATAACACGTATGAATCCCCTAAAAGAGTGACAGGTGGCCTAGACAAAGGAAGACACGTGTCTGTGTCCATTCAACAATTGGATCATGTGAAAGTCACAGATCGAGGTGACACATGCCATCCTAGTCAAGGTCGATATGTGTCATATCCATGTCAGTAGTTCCATGTGGTTAGTGACACATCATACCAGAACAGGTCTTTGGAGTGAGCGGTAAATCAAAATATTCTACTGGTCATTTGATGATAGACATCAGGTTGACATTAGACTCTCACTGACCCATGACTTGCGTGGAGTTTTTCAAAAATGATAATTAATGGTCTAGAAAAACACCATGAGATTAACAACTGGTGTTTACTATACGGGTTTCAACGTAGATCATTGAACATTTCATTTGATCAATAGATCGGGTTCTATCGTTCACTAGATTAGGATGAGAAGGGATAAATTCTCAAATCTGATAAGGTGATTGTTCTTATGCATCATCATATGTGGATGAGTGCCCATAGTTTAAGCATTGTGAATAAGCCCATGGTCATATCCCAAGGTCGTGTGGACAGATAGAGAACCGTGAGGATTGGTGTGATAATAGAATGTAACATATTTCTATTAAGAAGGGATTTTGGGCCCAATACTAGAATTGGGAACAATTCGATATTGAGTTGAGAGAAGTTTTTTATCATAATTCTACACCTGTTGGTACTGATATCCCTGAGGGGGTCATCATAAATTGATATCATAGCCAATTCAAAAGATCTTTGAAAAGGAAATTTTCCATTACCGAAGGAGGATTGTGGGTAGAGAGTTGAGATGAAGTTCAACAAAAGGAAGCTTGAGAAAATTGTGCATACAAGAAGAAAAAGGAATTGAATACATAACTCCTTAGAGGGTTACTGTAGAAGCATTGAAAATGAATTTGTCCATTCAAATGTATTAAAGGTGGAATATAATATCTCATGGATAGATCTTATAGGTATTATTGGTATTTTAAAAATTAACTTTGCTTACGAAGATATGTATTTGCAGGTAGCAGAGAAGGAGTGGTAGTATCCTTACAACTAGTATAGTTTTGATAGAAAGAAAACATAACTCTCAGGTAGAGGAATTTATGGCAGAAGAACCTTGCAGCAGTGGAAAATGTAGATAGTTCTAGTTGAATATTAGAAGTAAGGAAGACAAGAGGAGTTTTGTATATAAGGTGAGAAAGTGTAGAAGCCAAACATGAGAAGAGAGTGCTCAAGAGGTTCTAAGGACAGAATGAGAATAATACTAAGAGGACAAGCTCAAGAGGGAAGCTTGAGTTCGTATTAGGTAGAATATGAGGAGATTTTCTACAGAGAAAGGCTTGATGCAACTCACAGTTGACTAGTAGAGGTTCACAAATAAGGGAGATGAAAATGACTAATTATGGTCATTATAGAGATTCATAAAGAATCCACAACCAAAGGAAGGAGTATGCTTATGGGTGTTGTATATGCACTAAAAACCCTCAATTAAATTTTCAACCCAGGGTAAGTAAACTCATAGTTGTAGGAAAATATATGCCAAAGGTAGAAGATTTGGTAGTAGTATAGTATAACTAAGGAAGTGACTATCTAAGGCTAATCTAATCAAGCAAAGCTATCTAATGAGAAAACCCTACTAAGAAACTTGAAGCTATATAAACTAAGTACTTTTGGGCCAAGGATCGATGGATAGTTCTAAGAAAGAAAGTAAAAACCCTATGTAAAGCAAACTAGTTCATAACAATAAGCAAAAGCAACTATTAAGCATAACAATAAGAAAATAAAAAAAGAAAACTACTTTAACTTGCCAACCTAAATTCAATGAGAAACTAACCTATGAAAGAAAGTAAATAACCAAGCCAACAACTATTCTATTAAAGCAAGTAAGAAAAACAAGTAGCTAACCTATTAAAGCAAGTAAACAAGTAAGCAAAACAACTAGCTAACCTATTAAAGAAAATAAACAACTAACTACTCTAAGATAACTTCTAATGCAAGTAATCTAATTAAAACTTCTCATTGAACACCTATCTAGCCTAAGAGGCAAGTGGACTATATTCTTAATTCAAACTTCAAAACTATTTCTAGTGCATAAAAGAAAATCTATTTAATTGAAAGCAAGAAAGATTAACAACTAACCTTTAATATATGATAAGAAAACTGCTCTCTAACCTATCCAAGCAAAAGACTATATATCCTACAACAACAATATAACTATATTTTGGTCTATGAAAGAAAAAAACTATATGTTTTGATCTACAAAATCAAGAAACTATATTTTGATCTATGAAAGCAAGAAATTATATTTTAACCTATGAAAACTCAAATATAGTGTTGGTGGTTGTGTGAATGTCTGTGGTGTTGTATGATATCTTGATGGCACTTGAAAACAAAGGACAATTCAAGTGGTATAAGCTCAACACTGATCTCAATAGCAAAGTGAAAGGTATGGAATAAACAATCCAATGAGAATTTAGCCATTACGGAAACAATGTTAATTACCCTTCATATTCATGAATTATTAACCATCAACAATATAACGAGATCATAATTGTACTTATATGTTGTGTAAACAAAATTCATACTAAATTCAATCATTAACTAAGAAATATAATTGCAATCTAATTCTAGGAAAGAAATTACATAAAATGAAACTATGTTATATCTATCTTAACAATTCAAACTGCAATAAGGAAAATGCTTAAGAACATAAATTAAAACATGACATTAAAAAGTAAAATAACAAATACATTAGTCAACAACTAATTAAGCAAGATCTATGTAAAACTGGAATAAGAAATCTATAATTAAAAACTGAATCTAACCCTATCCATCCATCAAATCCTTGTTGAAGAAAACATGAAATAAAACTTTGTTCTATTCTATTTCAAATTCCGTTTTAAATTTAATTCTAACAACATAAATAAGATACAATCTAAGATCTAATTGCACACGGAGTTAGTCTAGGAATTTGCAAATTCATTCCTAACTACAAGATCAATGCATGCTAACACAATCCTTCATACTGACCTGCAAAAGAGAGTTAAAGAAATTAAACTACAACAACAAACTAATTAACAAAATGATAATGCATGTAGAGGAAATGAATGAGACAACTAAGCTATGAAATGCATAAATAACCTAAAGAAAAGTTACCAGACTRCTGGTGGGCCCCATAGAAAGTCGCGGTCACTTCCTAAAAGCACACCAAGAACTMAACAATTCAATTTCAATATAAAAACTCAAAAYCATAGTTTCTATATAATCTGGCAGCGAAAAATAGCAAAACAGAGTAAAATCATGTTTTTCCTATCACACTGGTTCTTCTACTTCCTTGAACAATTATTTGACCACCATGGTGGTATTTATAATATTTACAAACCAAGTGGTCGACCAAAAGAGGGTCTAACCACTTCTAAATTCGGAAATATATATTAAATGATTCCCTAATGCTGAAACGGAGCGGGCTAATAATCGCCCTATTTAACAACCAAAATTGAGTTTTCGGGAGTTCAGTAGTTGGAGGGGGAAATAACAATAAAACCCCATGTTCCTAATTCTCCCACCGCTGGCCACCAATACCATAACTGCCAAATTTCCCACCATTTTTGTGTAGGACGCGGTGTTGGATGTAGTGTCGAATCGGGTACCAGATTGAGTACTGGAAGGAGTGTCGGACTGAGTGCAGAAACAAGAAATGTGATGTGTTTTTTCCCTGTAACACCAAAAAACATGAATCATATCCCTGGGAACATAAAAATGTGATGCATTATACTCAATATGAACATTAAACAAGAATCATATGTACTTGGTGTAGATCATACCATTTTAGCATAAAATTCTTCAAAAAGCTCCTTCAAAACATGAAAAACACATATGTACATTCGACAAAAGTGTTTAATAACTGTCATACAATTGATCATATCTCGGCCCAACTGTAACATCCCTGGCATCACACTGGTCAGGCATGCCACTTTGCAGATGCTTTACTTAGCTCTGAAACCATCTTTGTAACATTCCCAGCCTTTGAAGGGCCAGGCTACATGAGGGAATACTTTCATTCTCTCGTCGCAGAACATACTGTAACATACCCAGTATTCAAATGAGCTATGCCACATAAATTTTCTCTTCAAACTGCATACAATTATAACATATACATACAACAATCTTGCGGAAGCTTTACATATAACGTAAACAAACAATCATATTCTGTAAATATACAATTTCATACTGAAATAATAGTAAACACAGACATGAAGCATATACAGGGAAATACCCATAAACATACAAACAATTATAATCACACATATGATAAACTGTAACATAAGCATGTAAATAACATTGCAGTATGTAAGTTTATCACACATTTGGTACTTATATTGGAAAGATTGTTACCAACTGCATGAAGACCATCCATGAACCTCCCAGCCTTATACTACACTGTTAATCACTCTCAACAATGAGTCAACCTCGAGTTCGGACTAAACTCCACTCGGGTAAAGGGATTCCTATCCAGGCTAAAGGCTCATAGGCAATAGGAAAGACTTCATCTTAGGTTCTCACTCAACTAATAGCCTACAGTCTCTCATTGCCCACATGCATGTCCCACCCAAGGAAGTGTGCCCCTACTCTACTCAACAGTCCCTTGGGTTCCCCACTTCCCTTCCAGGGCTTCAGCAATAGGCCGGACTGGAAGTCTCAGAACACTATAGCTACAGTTTAGCACCTTCAGGAATCAATTCCACAACAATTCTCTCACTCTGAGAATTTCTCACAGGCCTGAAAACTCACCTCATCAATTTCCCACAGGCCTGACAACCTGCTTCTTCAATCCTGCTCCCAAGCTAAATAGGCACACCAACAAGAAATGGATATGGAAACAGGCTCAGATAGAGTGAGATGAATGTCTGAAGGATAACTGACTGTGTGAGTGAAAATGGTCATGAAATCATTCACTGGATGACTGAATGATGGAAGGAATCAGCGAGATCATTGTAAGAATGATCGTGAGAAAGATGGTAAGGATGTTTGTCTGAATGATGGTGAAATATGTACAAAGAGATACCTCCCCATGATATGTATGCATGTCCCCAACTTGACACTTGTCATGTTGGAAGCTACTTTGGTCCACTTGTCCCCAACTTTAGAACTTAGGATAAAATAATTATCCATACTTTATGTTTTAAAGAAATATTAATATAATATTCCTTTTTGTCTTTCCCTTTCCCTAACTGGTGAAGTTTAGTCCCCCGTCTCTTTTATCATGGTCGGTATGCGCACAATGATGTATTTTATATTAATCATGAGACATATACAAAATAGGCACGATGGCCTTTAACATCTAGGCACACTGGCCTAATTCCAAAACATAAGCATCCCAACTTATCATAACTGGCTCACCAGCCTATAATACATATCATATACATGAGGCTCGCTGACCCCCATACCACGCACACTTTAGTTACTGTACACAGTGTCCGTTTATGTGCACACTTCATCATTTTACTGCACAGTACTTACGTGCACTATGGCATGAAAGGTGCATTACAAGATGATGTCAAAACAACTCACCATATTAAGTACACTTACATTACATTTACAATTGGGTTCAACCAAGGGATACTACAATCCCCTCCCCTTATTTATGCACTGGCCTAAGTGCATCATATACCCATATACAACAAGTTTTCATAAATCCTCAAAAATATGCAAGCATTTTGTCTACATTGCATCCTCATGCTCCCACGTAGCATCCTCAGGACCATACCAAGTCCATTGGACCTTTACAAGACCTATGGCTCAATTCCGAAGTTGCTTGATTTTCTAGTCCATAATGCGCACCAGATGCACTTGAAAAGCGCCTTCTTGTTCCACCTGAATGACATTCCAATAAATAACATGATTAGCATTAGGTATATATTTTTTTAGCAATGACACATGGAATACATTATGAACAGACATAGATGCAAGCAATGCAATCATATAAGCAACTGGTCCAATCCTCTCTAGGATTTCAAATGGCCCACAAAATCTAGCTTCCAACTTGTTGCAACTCCCTAATTTCTGGGAACTCCTGTTAGCTTTCACCTTCAGGAAAACATGATCACCCACTTTGAACTCTCTGTGGGTTCTGTTCTTATCGGCAAAACGTTTCTACCTGTCTTGGGCAGCTTTTAAATTCTTCTTAATTTTTATCATTTGGTACTCCATCTCCTTGAGCAACTCTGGCCCAAATACTGTCCTATCGGCTGGGTTATCCTAGCTCACTGGAGTATTTCACTCTCTTTCGTAAAGTGCTTCAAATGGTTTCATCTTCAATGATGCTCGATACCCATTGTTGTAAGCGAATTCTACCAAGTGTAAGTAGCCTGCCCATTTCGATGATTGTCCATCACATACATTCTCACTCTCTTCTATCACTCTGTTCACCCTCTCGGTCTGTCCATCAGACTCAAGATGATAAGATGTACTAAAGTTCACATTCATTCTTAATCTTTTGAACAATCCTTTCCAAAAATTCAAGGTGAATTTTGGGTCTCTGTCAAACACAATTGTTTTAGGAATTCCATGCAATCGTGTCACTTCCTTCATAAAAATATCAACAACATTTTCTTCCTTGTGAGTAGTTTTCAGTGGAATAAAATGGGCAATGTTTGTAAGCTTTTCCACCACTACCATGATAGAATCATGGAGCTTGCATGTTCTGGGCAATCCCATAATAAAATCCATTGTCACCACTTCCCACTTCCATTCAGGAATGGGCAAAGGTTGTAGCAACCCTGTTGGGTGCCTATGCTCAGCTTTAAATTTCTAGCATTCCATACATCTAGAGATGTATTTAGTGATCTCTCTTTTCATACCTAGACAAAAGTAATGGCTCTTGATCCCTGCCATGGTTTTCTGATATCCAGGTCGCCCTGCATAAGGGACATTATGCATTTCATGCAAAATCATACGTTTCAAGTCCTAGACATTTGGAACAAAAAATCTACTCTTGTGCAACAATATTCCACCTATTCCCAAATTATAATTATCCACCTTTTATGGTATCTTACTTTATTGTAGCTTTGCTACCAATTCTCTGTATTGCAGATCTGCATTTGCAGCCTCTAGAATTTTTCTTTCAATATCAGTCCGATACATGCTAATGGTTGTAGCATGTAGTTCATGCACCCTCCTGCTGAGTGCATCAACCACTTTGTTCTCTTTCCCCTTGATATGCTTTATATCAAAGTTATATTAGCTTAAAAATTCTAACCATCTGCTCTACCTAGCATTTAGATTTGGCTGATCAAATAAATATTTCAGACCATTGTGGTTTGTTCTTATCTCGAACCTTTTTCCCATGAGGTAGTGTCTCCATTTCCTCAAGGCATGCACTATGGCTGCCAACTACAAATCATGAGTGGCATAATTTCTTTCATGCTCCTTCAACTTCCTTGATTCATAACATATGACAAACCCATTTTGACTGAGGAATCCACCAAGTCCTTCATTACATGCATCTGTGCATACAATGAAGTCTTCATTTGGGTCTAAAATCCTTAATATTATAGCACTTGTCAATAATTGTTTCAAGTGTTGGAAACTCTTTTTGCAAACCAGTGTCCACTGAAAATTCACTCCCTTTCTTTGCAAGGAAGTGATTGGGTGTGAAATCTTTGAGAATCCTTCAATAAATATTTTGTAGTAGCCTACAAGACCCATGGATGATGTTACCTCTATCACATTCTTCAGTGTTGACCATTCTCTAATGGCTTCTATCTTTTCAGGATCCATTGCTATTCCATCCTTTGAAATGATATGCCCCAAATAATGAATTTGTTTATGATAAAATGAGCACTTGCTCAATTTGGCATAAAAATGATGCTCCCTTA
>JASDQU010104642.1:347809-376786 GCA_032191745.1 Picea mariana | reverse complement strand
TTAACTCCTTCATCAAGAAGTCTCTGCCATTCCTCATGACTTTTGTCGTCATTATTTCCTGCTTCCTTCTCATGGAAAAGTACATCTCTACTTGCAAATACTTTGTGAGTAGTAGGATCAAATAGTTTGTATGCTTTAAATTCAGAACAGTACCCAATGAAAATACATTTAGTGGCTTTAGCATCCAATTTCCTCCTATTCTCCTTTGGAATATGTGAAAAATCCTTACACCCAATTACTTTCAAATTATTAACTGTAGGTTTGGAACCATACAAGGCTTCGAAAGGAGTAACACTATCAAGGCACCTTGTTGGACTTCTATTCTTTAAATAAACTGCAGTATTTATGGCTTCAGCCCAAAATGCATTTGATAGATTTTTACCTTTCATCATACTGCGTGCACACTCGACCAGAGTTCTGTTTTTCCTTTCAGCGACTCCGTTTTGCTGTGGAGTGTGAGGTACTATAAACTGTTGTACTATTCCATTCTCTTTTCAATATTTGTTGAAGTCCCCTGATTTATACTCTCCCCCTTGATCTGAACGGAGGATTTTGATGGATTTTCCTGTCTACTTTTCCACCATGGTTATGAATTCCTTAAAGTACTCGAAAACATCACTTTTTCATCTAAGGAAGTAAACCCATGTGAATCTCGTGTAATCATCAATAAACAAGAGAAAGTAAAATGCACCCCCTAAAGACCTAGTCTACATAGGCCCACAAACATCAGTATGCACAAGATCTAATACATCTCTCTTTTTCTTATCAGGATTAGAGGGGAATTCATCTCTATGCATCTTTCCTAATGCACATCCATCACAAACAACTTTCTCATTCTGTAACATGGGAAGACCTTCAACCATATTCTTTTTCTGTAATAACAATAAATCGGGATGATTGATGTGTCCATACCTTTGATGCCAAAGAATATCTGTTGGCATAGTGGCAGAAGTCAGTGCATGATGTGATTGGTTGGTAACATCAAGTTTGTAGAGACCTCCCACGCGGACACCCATTGCAACAGTTCGGAAGTGGTCCAACAGATCCTTCACTATGCAATAATTCTTGAAGAATTCAACCTTCAAGTTCTGGTCTGTAATGGTGGACACATAGATCAAATTTTTCTTTATTCCTGGCACATACACCACATTGCGAATGTGACGAATAGTACCATTCATCAATGTCACAGTAATGTCTCCATATCCCTTGATCTGATAAGCGCGATCATCTCCAAGATATATGATGGCACCATTCTGTGTTTCTTTGAAATTAGCATACCAATTTTTATTACAAGTCATATGTACTGATGCTCCGGAATCCACAAACCAGGCATCAGAATCATCCATTTTAGCAGATAGAGCAGCGTTAGACACAAACAGCCTAAGATCCCGTGAGTCAAAATTCGGGGGTTCATCAATATCATCACTAGCAATAAATAATCTGTGATCTTGATTTGAAGATTTTTCTGCATAATGATCTGAATGTGTTCTAGGTTTATTCCTAGCCTCATGATTTTTCTTCTTATGATAGTCTTTAACCATATGTCTAGGTCGACCACAATAAAAACAACTCTTTGACTCATTCCTATCAGATTGCATACCTTGATTTGGAGATTGTCTTCTCTGCGATGAACTGCCTCTCTGCCATGAACCGCCTCTCTGCCATGAACTGCCGCCTCTACCTCTTACTCCTGATCTCCCTCGCGTAGATCTATTATTTGACCACAGTGCCAAATATTTACTCTGAGGCTTCAAATTCCCGCACCTCTCTTCCTCTTGCAGCAAAATACTTGTCAGTTCTTCAAATGTGGGAGGTTTCTCCCTTGCTGCAAGACCTGTTATGAACATATTATAGTCTTCTAGCATACCATTTAAGGTAATAGTCACTAGATCAGTATTGGAAACAGTTTCCCCTATATTTACTAACTTGTCTTTCACCTCTTTAATGCGACCCAAAAATGAACTAACAGATTCATTTCCATCCATATTAATGCCTAGCAATTTAGTTTTCAGGAACAAAATGCAATTTCTGTTGCTAGTTTCATACAATGCTTTAAGAGCTTTCCATGTTGCAGCAGAAGTTGTAGCGTCTCTAATATGCAGAATTATGCTATCTTTAACTGACATGCACAACAATACCTTTGCCTTGTTTTCGCGCTTCTCCCAGTCTTGGATCTATGCTGCTGTCACACCTCCTACCACTGCTGTCGCACCTCCTACTGCTGCTGTCACACCTGCAGCCGCGACAGGTTTCAGTTCGGTTCCATTCGCAATGTTCCAGACACCATAGCCTTCCATGAGCATTTGCATCTTGAATTTCCAGTTAATGAAGTTCGATCCATCTAACTTGTTGGCTTCGTTGAGGTAGGTCTCTGCCAGCGGATTCGCCATCGCTGCAATCTAGTCTCTGCAAGAAAATCACCAAGGATATGCAACGTTTTGTCGCTCTGCCTTCGGATACCACCGATCTGACTCAATCTATATCTGTTCTCAGCTTATATCATGCATGCATCTTAATATCCAAAATATCCACTTTTTAAAACTTATAACTCCTTCCTTAAAAAAAACTTTTTAAAAAGTCACTTTAAAATAATAACCTCCAAAATAAACTTCACTAAACCTCCACTTTAATAAACATTCACTTTCACTTTAATAAACCTCCACTTTAACATATATCCTCTTTTAATAAACTTCAAAAAAAGATTCCCTTTAACCAAATTTGGGTTCACCTTATCCACTCTTTCTTTATCCACCTCACGGCAATGCAATCCACATGCAATCCGCCTCTCGCACCTCACGCTGTAGTAGCTTGCGGGAATCGTGAAGGACATCCACACTTCTCGTGTATTCCGCCTGCGGGAATCGTGAAGGACGTTTGCACTTGAACTCACAGCAGTGTGCGAAAATCTTTGCTTCCGTCCGCACCTGAACTCACAGCAACGTGTGAAAATCTTTCCTTTCGGCAGCAGACATAAGGGCGAGTAATATAGGTTCGCACCCTGCTAGAGGAGGGACCTGCGAACCTCTGGAATTCTCGCACTTCTCCTCGTGGCTCTGATACCAAGATAAAATATATGAGGCAAACAAACACGGTGAGGCTATGCTCACTTCACAGTATTAAATGAAGACGGATTACATCCTTATATAGGAAAAGACTCTTGCGAGTTGGCTACATGCAAAGCAAAGACAACTAGACAACTGACTAAGAACTGACTCTTCTAACTGGCGCTTACAACACGCGCTTATTACTGGTGCTAACAACTAGCTAACATCTCCAAAATAACATGTTTTTGTTCTTCAAAAATCAGGATTTCCATAATTGATTAAAAAACGAAGTTTCAGCATAACATAATTTGTAGTTTAAACAATTTTTACATTAAAAAATTTATATTTTTTTGACTTTGAAAAAATAAAATAAATATCCTATTATTATGGCTTAATTAAAATTTGATTTTTATGAGAAAATATACATGAAAAAACAAAATAAATATTTTATTATTACAGTTAAATGCTTACACTTATTGGAAATGGGTATATTTAACGATCTTTTAAAAATTCAAATAGTATGGTTATCAATTGAAGATGCTGACTCTTCATAGTCCTTCAAAATCAATGAATAAGATATCATATTAATACATGCAAGTAGTTTCATATTCTCCATGGAAACAGTGTCCAGCTTAATGAATTATGTCTTTTCAAGAAAGTGGTGTAGACCGTAATGAATTCCAAATTCCAAAAGTGGCAAACGTAATGAATTCTTCCATAAATGAATTCCAACCGCCATCAATGCAATTGTAGGATAATATTACTGTATTAAATGACCAAGATTGCTGCCATGTATCCCAAGGGAGCATTGAGTTTCAGAGTCAAACCAGGGAAATACTTAGGCTTGACGCAGTTGAGAAGTAATCGGCTAGCTGGAAAGATGTTGATATCACAGTCTTCAATTCACGACATTGGTGGACTTATGGGAATAAAACGACAACATAATTCCTACACTTATGAGATTGATTACTTCGTACATTATTAATAAATTTCATATGCATATAAATTGGATCGGTTGGGTTCAATCCTATATACCTACACCCTCATACTCATTTCTCCTTCTATCACCATTTGCCCACTAGGTTTTTTTTTTTCCAATACTCAGAAAGTAGGAAACTAAAGTCTTTAGGCGATTTGTTGTCCAATGAATTTTTAAACAATGTCCTAGAATTAACTTAACCTTATGAAGCATTAGGGTTTAGTATTTTCATCAAATTTGAAATGAATTGACATTTAACAGTGTTTATTGTCTCACAATATTCAATATTTATCTTTTTCCTTTCCTTTTAACAGAGAAAAGTATCCATCAATCCATACCATGTGATTTGTTATGAACTGTGTTAGAGTATATATTTTTCTATGTTTCATTAAGACACAAAAATATACCATGTGTTTTGAATTTTCTTTTCTCATTTGTAGGTTAATTATCGCATAGAGTCGCTAAATATTCGCACCTCAAATAATAATATATTTGTAATAGAGACCCCCTGCCTGTTCCTCGGCAGAGTTCACTAACCTCCCGGTCAATGGTCGTTTGTTTTCTACACTGAGTTGGATTAGCTCCTTCGAGTCCTCGCTGGAACCTCAAATTAAACAATCCATACGTCCTCCATGAAAACCCCACCTGCGTAAATATGCACCAGGCGCGAGTCTTCACCTCCACACGGCCATGACGTTATGACCTCAGGCCATGCCAAGAGGCGTCTTTCACAAATTGGGACTTCGGGAGTGTTGGCGTGATACAAACCCAACACCCAAAATATATGAAACCCCAAACTCTTATTTGACCCTAGCCCCACAGCTATCTCCTCCCTTAACTCATGTCCATATGACCACAAATGTGATCACAGCCTCAACACAATAGGGATTTCGGAATTCACGACTTCGCGATTCCTGTGCAAGCGCTCTTGGTCTTTCAACCTTCAAAACCCAGAAAAGGGCTACTGGATGGAAAGCTCCTCCCTTGATCCTTGTCCACGTGACCTTGTCCTGTTGCCTAGGCATATTCCTCCAAGCACTTCGGCTTTCGCGTTTCTGGGGAATCGCGATGCAACTCCAACCTCTCGCCCTTCAAATTTCTGACTCCTGGAAGCCCGGTGACCTAGATCTATGGTCCAGATATGTCGTTGACCAACAGTCACGATTTTGTCAGCGTTTGCCTTTCGCAATTTCGGGGAAGTCTTCCCCTCTGATTTCCCGGTGCCCAAATATTTTATTGGTGTAGATCTATGACACCTATCACCCCATATCCAACGTTCCAGAATGATTTCGTGATTCCGGCGATTTCGAGTCCTCGCTCTTCACCACCCTTGTATGCCTAAGTCTCGAAACCCCGATGACTTCCAGATCTTCACCATGTGCCCTCCACAATGAACGGTCATGAATCCTTTCAGGATTTTGTAATCCTCAACTCCAAGCATGTTGTTCTCCAACCCCGAAAACCAAAATAAGAAGTCCCCCCTTGTGTGCAAGAAGTTAGATTCCGCGTGCCTCCTTCTAATCTGACGGTTGTCACTCTATGCACTGAGATCTGACGACTCAGAACCACTCTCTCTCATTCTTCCCTTCCCATGTCTAGACGTGGATATCAATGGTCCATATCTTCTCCTTTGTAGCTTATCCGATGGCTTCCAACGCTCCTCCTCCTGAGCTTGTGTTTCTCTAAAACTTAGAATATTTCCAAGTGGTGAAGGTTTCGTCCTTCTGTTGTTCTCCTACGAGTCATGTAAACCTTGGGTTTCTATTGCGTTCTAGAAACGTTATCCCTTTTGAGCTTTGTCAACTTTTCTCTATTTCTAAGGCGCTTGGCCTTTCTCCGCGTCTTCTTCCGAAGACTTCTTGTGTTCCTTCTCGCACACTTTCACTGCACTTGACCTCCTGAGCTTCTTTGAACATGAAACAAGTTCACTCCACGCTTTCTCCTTGCACTTCACTAGCCTTCGCATGGTCGTTGTTCAACACCTTCACTTGAGTTTTTTCCTTGTGCACCCCTTGCACACATATTTTCCCTCCTTGAGCTTCAACTGCTCAGACCTCAAAGGTATGTGTCCCTTCTGTCCATCGAAGAGATGCAAGTGTCCTCTTGGCAACCCCTGCTCAAGCATACCTTGCTTAGCCAACATAGTGTTCAGTAACGATGTGAGTGTCTTCTCCTTTACACTTCTCTTATCTCAGAACTGAGAATAGAGTTCTTACTCACGTGCACTCTATGAACTTTCTCAATGCCCTCTTGGCAGAGCTTCACAAAATTCTCACAATTTTTTCTTCTTTGTGCCTTCCTCTGCACAAAATTCACCTCCAAGTTGTTCAGCAACCTTGAGGCTTATCCCCTTAAGTTGATGATTCCTCTGGTACACCCTCCTGACACGTCTTTATCGGAATTCTGCAGAACTCAGAAGTTCACTCTGGCACTAGCTTACAGAACCCTTAGTATTTTGTAATGTGACCTCTTGCATGAAGCCACAAAGAACCAGAATGAAACAAACAAACTCACAAATAGATAGGAAAATCTATGTATCACCTGCAGACGAAATCTAACATACATCTACAACGTTGACACATGAAAGAGATATTCATTCATAAACACACAAAGACTCAAGTGCAGGAAAAACTGCTCTTTTTATTAATAAGAATGCTTGTTACAATCTGGGTAATCTCAGACTGCTATAGAGTCTCGACCCTCTTCTCTCTTCCTTTTATACATGCTAGTTCTGATGAATATAGATACAAAATATGTTTTTACAACAGGGCGTTCCTCGATCTCTTCCCTCCATCTCACCTACTCTCATAAATTACATTGAATTACATTCAATGGCTATCTACTCTGAATCGGACCAAGATCTCAGTGATAACATTGGTGAGGGTGTTATCAAAGTACGACTTCCTGAACATCCAGTTGTTAAGGTACATAAATACACAAAATTTGTGTGCGACAATCATCGTGTATTTTCTCTCACACCATCAGTTGTAACAAAAGAACCCAAAGTTCGCCAAAATATATACAATGTGTGGATGCTTGATTTAAGAGACTTCAATATTCATTGGAAGAGACTTCCCCCGTTGCCAAGGCTGTGGGATTATGTGTACGCTTTATCTTCTTTAAATGGAGATGGAAGCAGCTATATATGGCAGCAAACACACAGTGATTCCTCAGAGGCAGAGGGATGGAAATTGGGTGCATTAAGGAAAGGGGAAAACAAAGAAATGAATTCATTGAATTGTGAATGGCATTGGGAATATGTAATGTTAATACTCGGCCTCCCAGGAACTTGAACTTTGATATAATTTCGCAGAGGCTCCCACTGTATGTTGAGATTCAGCTACTGCATGAATTCGTGAATGATGCCATTGTTATGAAAAGACTTTATATGAGATGTCCGATCCCCGATTACACTCTTAATAAGTCCGATTATAGTTACATTTTCATGCTTCCTGATGGAAACATCAGCCATATTAGTGAATGCAGTTTGTGCTCCATCACAATTGGGTGTAGTGGAATTTGGACACAGAAGGTAGGATTGGATGAGGAGAGGACCAGAATTGTGGAAGAACATGAATGGAATGATTTTGTGGAGTATTGGAATGATGAAATGAGACGCCAACGGAAATGGTGTGTCCCCTCTCGAGAAAGGAGCGCAATCAAAGTCTTCATGGGGTATAATCAATGGAGGCTAAAACAGAAAGTAGAGCTTACAGAGAAAAAAACACACGACAAGGTTGTAAATGAGCACTCCACTATTAGGGTGGCGCAAAACGGGATTGTAAAATCCTGTTCTTCAAAACAGGATTTTATTTTTAAAATAACATGTTTTTGTTCTTCAAAAATCAGGATTTCCATAATTTATTAAAAAACGAAGTTTCAGCATAACATAATTTGTAGTTTAAACAATTTTTACATTAAAAAATTTATATTTTTTTGACTTTGAAAAAATAAAATAAATATCCTATTATTATGGCTTAATTAAAATTTGATTTTTATGAGAAAATATACCTTATTATTACAGTTAAATGCTTACACTTATTGGAAATGGGTATATTTAACGATCTTTTAAAAATTCAAATAGTATGGTTATCAATTGAATATGTTGACTCTTATTAGTCCCTCCAAATCAATGAATAAGGTATCATATTAATAACTTTCTAGCATTTTTTAATACATGAAAGTAGTTTCATATTCTCCATGGAAACAGTGTACAGCTTAATGAATTATGTCTTTTCAAGAAAGTGGTGTAGACCGTAACGAATTCCAAATTCCAAAAGTGGCAAACGTAATGAATTCTTCCATAAATGAATTCCCACCGCCATCAAAGAAATTGTAGGATAATATTACTGTATTAAATGCCCAAGATTGATGCCATGTATCCCAAGGGAGCATTGAGTTTCAGAGTCAAACCGGGGAAATACTTAGGCTTGACGCAGTTGAGAAGCAATCGGCTAGCTGGAAAGATGTTTACACCGAAAGGCGTATACCTATTGACAATGGGCACAATTAATGATCTTTTAATCTTATTTAACCTTAAACCCTAATCTGATGGCTATGTATTGAAGATGCTAGCATATTCTTAGTCGTCCTCCAAAATCAATGGATCAGATTTATTGTTCATAACTTTCTTGCATTTATCAAGGCATTCGTTAACATGTTTACTTTTTCACATTTACCTAATCATTTTAAGAAATTACTATCTATAATTGCCACGTTTAATTGATTACCAATAATTAAAATCTATAAAACTTTTTTCATACCACGTTTGAATTATTACCAGGTTTGAATTATTACCAGGGTGAATTATTACCAGGGACTGCTTCATCTTCATTGCCACGGATCCCATGTATGTGAATTGTGATGCCACGTTCTACGTGCGTTTCTAGAGAGCCGACAGGTGGAGCACAGAGTCGGCAGGTCAGGAAGGTGAAGAGCGTAGAGCCGCCAGGAAGGTGAAGAGCGCCACCAGGAAGGTCAAGAGCGCAGAGTCAGATCCGCCAGGAAGGTGAAAAGCGCAGAGTCGGATCCAGAAGAAATGGACCCGTTGATTCATATGCTTAAAAGGACTTGCCATTGCTTAAATACATTGGTTGTTGGAAAATTTTCATTTACTCTTTCATTAGGGTTCGATTTTGAATGATGGTAAAAAATAAAAAAAATAGGTAAATGTTTACTTTTCATAGCCTTTTGGCGTTCTCGGCCGCGAGTTATTAGCGGCTGTGCTAGTGATATCCCAGTCTTCAATTCACGACATTGGTGGACATATGGGAATAAAACGACAACGTAATTCCTACACTTACGAGATTGATTACTTCGTACATTATTAATAAATTTCATATGCATATAAATTGGATCGGTTGGGTTCAATCCTATATACCTACACCCTCATACTCATTTCTCCTTCTATCACCATTTGCCCACTAGATTTTTTTTTTCCAATACTCAGAAAGTAGGAAACTAAAGTCTTCAGGCGATTTGTTGTCCAATGAATTTTTAAACAATGTTTTAGAATTAACTTAACCTCATGAAGCATTAGGGTTTAGTATTTTCATCAAATTTGAAATGAATTGAAATTTAACTGTGTTTATTGTCTCACAATATTCAATATTTATCTTTTTCCTTTCCTTTTAACAGAGAAAAGTATCCATCAATCCATAACATGTCATTTGTTATGTTTGTGTGTTGGTTTGATTTGTTTATTTTAGATCTTGTTATTAATGAAATAATTTAATAAATATTTTAGTGGAAAGAGAATATTGTTCATGTGTTTTCTATGTTGTTAGTACACATGTGTATCATGTCATGTTTGTTATCTTTTTATAATTATATTATATACATACTCTATTTTTATGTTATATTTCTGAACATAGCAACATTGGAATCTAACAAACATAATAACGTTGCAATGTGATGGACATAAATTGACATCATAATGTGATGAACATAGGCATGTCGTCGTAACATAAAAATACATTGCACTCCAGTGCACATCATCCTATCAGTGAAATGTGATGAACATTTCCTCATGTTGCGATGTGACGCACTTATTCTAATGTTGCAATGTGACAAACAATTCTAAACATCGCAATGTGTCGAACAAATTAACTCTTCAATCTACCAAACATATTAACGTGAAAATGTGACGAACATATAACGTTGCAATATGATGAACATATTAAAGTCTCAATGTGACGAACATAGGCATGTCGTCGCTATGTGGATATCAGTGTCACAATGCAACGAACATAAATAGAGGTTGCAATGTGTCCCACGTAGTCCCGTCATTGCAATATGATCAACATTTCCTCGCATTGCAATGTGATGTACATATCCTCGTGTCACAATGTGACAAACACTTCCAAACGTCAAAATGTGAAGAAGATATGCAAACATCGTAATGTAACAAACAGTTCCAAACGTTGCAATGTGTGGAACATATATGGATTTGGATAGGCATGTCGTCGCATTGTATCACACATCGTCTGATAGTCCGATGAAAATTTCCTAATGTTGCATTGTGACGCACTTATTGCAATGTCGCAATGTGACAAAAATTTCCAAATGTCGCAATGTGTTGAACATAGTAACGTTGAAATCTACCAAACATAGTAAAGTTGCACTGTGAGGCACAAATAACATTGCAATGGGATGAAAATATAGTGTTGCAATATGACAAACATAGTAACGTCACAATGTTATGAACACAGTAACATTGCAATCTACGAAACAATGTAATGTCTTAATATGACGAAAATAGGCATGTCGTCGGAATGTGGATAGTAGTGTCGCAATAAGACAAACATAAGTACATGTCACAATGTGAAATACATAAATAGATGTCCCAATGTGTCCCACATCACCCTGTCATTGCAATATGGAAAATATTTCCTCACGTTGCAATGTGACGGACATATCCTGACATTGCAATGTGGCAAACACTTCCAAACATCGCAGTGTGTCGAATATGGTAAACTTGCAATGTACCAGACATCATAATGTTGCAATGTGATGAACAGATATGGACGTTGCAATGTGACAAACATTTCCAAACATCATAATGTTGCCATCTACCATGCATAGTAACATCACAATATGACGAACATATATAGACGCCCCAATGTGATAGGAATTTCCAAACATCATAAGATGTCGAACATAGTAACAATACAATCTACCAAACATAGTAACACTGCAATGCAACGAATATATATGGATGTCACATTGTGAAGAACATATATGCACATCACAATGTGACGAACAATTACTAATATCGCAATCGGACGAACATAAATTGGCTTTGTAATTGGACAAATGCAATGCGATAGATATTTACAAATGTCACAATGGGACAAACACAACCTATTGTCACAATTTGATGTACACAAACTAATGTGTCAATGTGAAAATCATTTTCCAATGTCTCAATGTAACACACATAACCCACTATCGAACTATGACAAAATTATTTTGTTGCCATATTGTGAGAAACATAAACCTTATTCGTAATTTGATGACGATAACCTTATGATGTCAAGTGAAAAACAAAAGCTAATGTCACATTCTGATGAACAAAATCTCATGTCAACATGTGATGAACAAAAGCTGATTTGACAATGTGATGAATGAAAACTCATGTTGGCATATGACAAACAAAACATGATGTCGCAATTTGAAAAACAAAATATGACCAACATTGCAACAGAATAGTGTCATAGTAAACTACAGTGAACATAATCAACATGGCCCACCATAATGAGATCCACATTGTCAGTGAAGGTCATCCATGGGCATGTTCAACGATAATAAACATTGATCAACCATAGTCAACCATGGTCATGGTCAACCTCACTCAACCATGATGAAGGACAACCAGGGTCAACCATAGCCAACCTTTCCTTCCCAAAGCCAACCAAGAGACATTCAAAATGATGTTGGGTTTTTTTCAAAAGTATAAATGTCTGGAATGAATTGGAAAACATTGTATACACTTGGATACAAGATTAATAGATTACTGCAAATTTACTATGCATGATACAAATATCACGCCTCTATTACATGTTGCATACATCGTTAAAGAATGTTGAGTATGTCTCTCGTTATCATTCTAATTTGGTTGGTGGGTCTCGTTCATGACATACATGCAACCTATCAGCTAGATAACATTTATGTTTCTTGTGGTTACATGAAATACATGCAACCTATAAGCAGTGGATAACAATTATGTTTCTTGTTGTTATATATACTGATGTAGGAGCATCCCTAACGACAAGCAAAACCAACGTGGAAGCAGAAGACAGTTGGAAGACGCCTAGTGCAAGTTTTTGAATTTTTAAATTTTCCCTTGAAGTTGATGCGTTGAACATAAATGAGATCATTTAATTTAGCGCCTTGGAAGAAATGAAATCAGACCTCGAGCTATACACTCTCGTCTAAGATAGACAGAGGCATTTATAGTAGTAGTTGCAGGTAGATAGAATTGAATACTAGATTAGATAGTTCTAGAAGGAAGAGGGAAAACCGAACATAGACACCCTCATTGTATTGTTGTATGATTATCGATTAAGGAAGAGTTAGAAGAATAGAGAGCAGAGGAGAATAACAGAGAGTTGTAGAAGAACACCCATGTATAGATCTTAAATTAATAGAAGAAGTTGATTCAGACTCATGGTTGTTGTGTTATTCTCTGTGTATGTGTGTTGAATGCTCGGTTTACGAATGTTTCTTCTTGTTAGGAATTTGTTGTTATTTCGTGCGTATGATTTCATCTGTTAAGATAGAAGCCTGAGAGGAAGTGAATGAGTTACAATCATTTCTCTGCTTGAGCAAGGATTCCTGCAAGGAGTGCAGTTGAAGTCATCCACAAGGGAGTGCGTTGACAGAAGGCTCAGAGAGATAGCCTTTGTTCTCATTCGTTGTGAAGGTGCAGTTAGGCATCAGGCCATGCAAGGAGTGCATATACTAAGGAAGGAAGTCTCAGTTGTTAATCTGAGCAGAAGCTTTGGAGGACTGCTGTTGCAGGTGTGCGTAGATTCAAAGGAAGCTCTAACAGTTGAAGTGTTCGCAGGTTTGCCGCAAGGAGTGCGTGCAAAGGACCTCGTTGAGGTTGGAGAAATCTTGAAAAGCTCAAGAAGCATAGGCCTTTGAGTCACTGAAGATCAGCGTAGTTAAGTTCAACTTGAAGTTGCAAGAAGCGTCGCAGGTTGGCGAAGTGGCGAAGGAGTCTCGTGGAGAGATACTCTTTTTCATTTCGTGAGTTACAAAAGAATGAACGAACGGTCAAAATCTTCTGGGGAGATTTCACGAGGTTCCGAGGATCATCGGATCTTGCAGAGGTGCAAGAAGGTTACGGCGTGAATGTCCTTCAATTTCACGAGTGGTGAGGGTGCGAGGGCATCGCAACCATCCATCTGGGGAGAACAGGTGGCAGAGATCTAGGATATCGCGAACTCAGATATTTGCAGGTTGAAATCCCAAGTGTTGGGTGCTCTAAGTCGCGAGTGGCGAGGGCGCGAGGGAATCGCAGTCGTCCATCTGGGGAGAACAGGTGGCAGAGATATAGGATCTCGTGAACTCGAAGGTTCACAGGTTGAAAGCCCAAGTGTTGGGTGCTCCAAGTCGTGAGTGGCAAGGGCGCGATGGAATCTCAGCCGTCCATCTGGGGAGAATAGGTGGCATAGATCTAGGATCTCACGAACTCGGAGGTGCATAGGGTGAACGCCCAAGTGTTTTGTGTTAAAAGCCGTGAGAATCGAGGTCACGAGGCAATGAAGTGGTGAGAGGCTAGGAGCCATCCATCTAAGGAGGACAGGTGGAGGATATCGAGAGATCTTGTGAACTCGGGAGTTCGCAGGGTAAAAGCCCAAGTGTTGGGCATCGCAAGTTATGAGGACGCGAGTAGCGAGAGAAGGACAGTCATTGGATCCGAAACACAGGAGGACCGTTGGTTCCACATGTGGGATCGTGTGTTAGAGCCTCGTAAGAAAAAGATCGAGAGTTTGGCTACAGGGATCACGAGGTAGCGAGGTAGTGAGAGGTGATACCCCGAAAGCTAGAGAGTAGTGTGGGCCATAGCGGAGCGCGAGTGGAATACAGGTGGCACAAGCCCTCGGGACCTCACCGTGAGAAGTCCCGAAGCATTGGCGTTAGGATTCACGAGTCGCGAGGTTCCGAGAGCAGAGTTCATGTGGACGCGTGGCAGAGCAACAGGTGGGACTGCGGGGTCGATGAGTGGACACACATTGCCTAGAGATAGGAGTCAACATTTTCATTGAATTATCGCATCTCGGGGACTCGCGGAATAGGAGGTTGAAAACTTGACGGTTCAACCGGCGAGGCGGCGAGGTTGCAAGAAGGCGTTAACAGTTAATCCTAGCCCATGGTTGCATGTGGTGAGGGCGCTAACAAGGAAAGGAGCTATACCCATATCGCTATGTCAGGTATCGTAAGATCCGAAAGGAAGAATTGGAGGCCTTGAGTCACGAATTCGCGAGGCCGCGAGATTCAGCCAATTTCCCGATGGTAAAGAGGAGGCCTTGGGGAAAGGTTGTTGTGGGTGCAAATTTCCTGATAGGGAAATAGAAGAACCTCAGATTTCTTTGGGCTGAGAAGAAGGAGATCCTGTGAGAGCGGACGTGCCTGGGTGGCACGCCTACGTCAAGTGGTATCAGAGCATAGAAAATTTTCTTTGCTTTCTGTATTAGGGGACAAAGAAAATTCACCATGCCGCCAAGGAGAAGAGGTAGACAATCACCCGATCCAGAGGAGGAAATGGAATTGTCCAAAGAAAGGGAATTGTCCAGAGAAAAGGGTAGGCCAGTACAGAATCCAGACGTAGAAAGAGGAATGCAAAATCTTCGTGCTAGAATGGAGGACATGGAGATAAGACAAAGGTGAAATGCTGATGCAGGAGATATCAGTGAATCCGAGGATGAAGATGATGCTAGACGTGAAGGAGAAGAAATACCAGCGGAAGATGCAGCCAATGAGTGATTAATTAAGGCTATCGCTCGGATGAGTTCGAAAACAAAAATGGACATTCCAGCTTATGAAGGGAGTCTGGATGCAGAAGAGCTACTAGATTGGATTAGATCTCTTGACACTTACTTCGATTATGAAGATATCGAAGATGATAAGAGGGTCAGACATGTTGTCACGAGATTAAAAGGACATGCAGCTTTGTGGTGGGATGAACTGCAAGCTGACAAGCGTTGTTAAGGCAAGCATAAGATTAAGAGATGGGGCAGGATGATTGCAAAGATGAAGGCAAAATTCATTCCCAGGGACTATCAGATTTCTCTGTTCAAGAGGATGCAGAACCTGAGACAGAACTTGATGACAGTGAAAGAGTATACTGAGGAATTTTACAGGTTGAATATCAGAGCAAGTCATTGTGAAAGCAATGAAGAAAAGGTGGCCAGGTATATGAATGGCCTGAGGTATGAAATTCAGAATGAACTAAATTTGGCAACCATCCGAACAGTGGAGGATGCTTACCAATTGGCTCTGAAAGCTGAGGAGAAGTTGAGCCATAAACAAAGTCAGAGGGGCAGAGGCAAAAGTCAACCCAAAGGCAAATCGGTTTCCCAAGATAAATAGCAGAAGCCCAAGGACGAATGGAAGAAACCTCTGACTCAGACAGAGAGAGGTGGAAGTTCACAGCGAGGGCGATATGCTGAGCAAAGAGAACAACATACTGAGCAGAGAGGAGGATATGCTGATAATAATAGGTTTCCTCGTACCAGAGGTAGAGGAAGAGGAAGAGGTGGAGTAATCACATGCTTCACATGCGGAAAATATGGGCACAAGTCAGTTGACTATCCATATAGAAAGAAGGATGGAGGAGAGACTCACATTTCCGAGGCACAGAGGCGAGATGTTGAGGCAGAGTATACTCAAGGTGGAAGATCGTTGGTAATGCGAAAAGTCCTTTTGATGCCAGAAAAAGAGATTGAGAACTCAGCGCAGAGGAACAACCTTTTTAGGACTGCTTGCAAGACCAAGGGTTGGGCATGCAAGGTCATCGTGGACAGTGGAAGCACCGATAATATCGTTTCAACCGAGATGGTGGAGAGGCTGGAGCTGGAGACAACTGATCATCCAAGTCCATACAAAGTTTCATGGCTATAGAAGGGACATCGGGAAAATGTCACTAAACAGTGCTTAGTTGACATTAAGATAGGAGGATATAATGATAGGATTTTATGTGATATTATTCCTATGGATGTCTGTCATTTATTTCTGGGTAGACCATGGCAATATGATAGAAATGTAATTCATGATGGGAGGAAAATACATATACCCTGGAGAGGAATAGGAGGACTCATATGTTGTGTCCAATTGAATATAAAGAGGTGAAGCCGAAAGCAAAGAACACAGTACTTCTCATGAGTGGGAAGGAACTTCTTACAGAAGTTAAGAAGAAGGAGGATCCACAATTCTTTGTGGTCAGAAAACCGAGAATTGTTCTGACTAGCACAAGAGTGGATGATTTGCCAGGAGAAGTTCAGGAACTGCTGGAAGAGTTCACTGATATTGTAGTGGACAAATTACCTCATTCGTTGCCACCGATGAGAAGTGTGAGCCATCACATTGATCTCATCCCAGGAGCTAGTTTGCCAAACAAAGCCGCATACAGATTGATGCCACAGGAGAATGAGGAGGTCAAGAATCAAGTACAGGAGTTGTTGGACAAGGGATTGGTTAGGGAAATCTTGAGTCTGTGTGTTGTTCCAACAATACTCAGTCCGAAGAAAGATGGAGGATGGAGGATGTGCACTGATTCAAGAGCCATGAACAAGATAACTATCAAGTATAGATTCCCATTGCCAAGAATGGATGATTTTATGGATTTCTTAAGTGGAGAATTTTTTTTTTCAAAGATAGATTTGAAGAGTGGATATCATCAGATTCATATGAGAGAAGGTGACGAATGGAAAAAAACATTCAATACAAACGAAGGTTTGTATGAATGGCTTGTCATGTCGTTTGGTTTGACAAATTCACCAAGTACCTTTATGAGGTTGATGAATGAAGTCCTGAAGGAGTTCATCGGGAAATTTTTCATCGTGTATCTGGATGACATACTGGTTTTCAGCAAGACAAAGGCTGAACATTTGAAGCATTTGGCTATTGTGATGAGGAAACTACAGCAGGAGAAGCTGTTGATAAACATGAAGACATAACTCATTTATTTGGGGTTTGTTATATCTGCAAATGAGCTGAGGATGGATCCAGATAAGGTGGAGGTAATCAAGAATTGGCCATCACCGAGAAATATTTTCGAGGTGAGAAGTTTTCATGGACTGGCTAGTTTCTACCGAAAATTCATTAGAAATTTCAGTGGGATTAGTGTAGCAATGATGGATACAGTGAAGAAAAGAAATAAATATTTTCACTGGACTGAAGAGGCTGAGAAGAGTTTCAATTTTTTGAAACGAAAGATTATAGAGCAACCAATTCTGGTGTTGCCAGATTTTCAGAAGACATTTCAGGTAAAATGTGATGCAAGTGGGTTTGCCATAGGAGCGGTCTTGAGTCAGGAGGACAGGCCGATTGCATATTTCAGCGAGAAGCTGAATGAGGAAAAAGAAAAGTACTCCACATATGATAAAGATTTCTATGCCATCATACAGGCATTGAAGAAATGGAGGCACTATTTGATTCTAAAGGAATTTGTTTTATATAGTGATAACCATGCATTACAATTTGTGACTCAACAAGAAAAGTTGAATCAGAGGCATGTTAAATGGGTAGAATACATGAAAAATTTCACTTTTGCAATAAAGCATATATCTGGTACTGCTAACAAAGTTGCTGATGCTTTGAGCAGGAAAAGTTTGTTGTTGCAGGAATTCAAAGTCCGGACGTTAGGCTTTGATAACATGAAGGACATGTATGCAAATGATTCAGACTTTAAGGAATCTTATGAAGCAGCCGAGAATCCACTTCTCAGAGACAGAATTCATTGGATAGAGTACGTGATCCAGGATGGATTGTTGTTCAAGGGCAATCAATTGTGTATTCCAAATTGCTCCATGAGGGAGAACTTGTTGAAAGAAAAGCATAGTAGAGGATTGGCAGGACACTTTGGTCATGATAAGACATTTGCAAAGCTGAGCGAGTCCTACTTTTGGCCAGGGATGTGGTTAGAAGTCAAGAATTTTGTGGACAGATGCATGATTTGCCAGCATTCAAAAGGAAGAAAGAAGAATGCGGGATTTTATCAGCCATTGCCCATACCAGACAAGCCATGGGATGAAATTAGCATGGATTTCGTGTTGGGATTTTCGAGGACACAAAGAGGCATTGATTCCATCTTTGTGGTAGTTGATAGGTTTTCTAAGATGGTGCATTTTATCCCATGCAAGAAGACCAGTGATGTGACTCACAACGCAAATTTGTTTTTCCAAGAGATTATTCGACTCCATGGATTGCCGAAAAGCATAGTTTCGGACAGAGACACAAAATTCATAAGTCATTTTTGGAGGACATTGTGGAAAAAGCTGGGAACTAATTTGATGTTAAGTTCTACTTATCATCCTCAAATGGATGGACAAACAGAAGTGGTCAACAGAAGTCTGGTAGATTTGCTGAGGAGCTTGGTGACAGAGCACCATAGCAGTTGGGATAGTATATTACCACAAGCAGAATTCGCATAAAATGACTCAGTGAACAGAAGCACAGGAAAAAGTCCATTTCAGATTGTATATGGAATGCAGCCAAGAGGATTTTTTGAATTGAGGGATTCAGAACAGACTGATACTAGCAGTGCTAGTGCAGGAGAATTCGCTGAAGCGATGAAAGAACTTCACAGCCAAGTGAAGGAGTGATTGTTGAAGTCAAGTCAGGAGTACAAACACAGAGCAGATCATCATCGAAGACAACTTCAGTTTGAGGTTGGTGATCTGATTTTAGCAAATCTGAGGAAGGAAAGGTTCCTGAGAGGAACATACAACAAGCTGAAGATGAAGAAAATTGGCCCATGCAAGGTCTTGAAGAAAATGGGACAGAATGCTTATGAAATTGAGTTACCAGATGGGATTGGAATATCTCCGATATTTAATGTTTTAGATTTATATCCATATAAGGCTGATGAAGCAGGAGCAGAAAGTGATGAACAACCAGAGATCCAGTGGCAGAAGAAGATGCTAGTTGCAGAGAATCCATAGATGGAGAAGATACTGAATAAACGAGTGGGTAAGAAAACCAGAAGGAAAGAATATTTTGAATATTTGATCAAGTGGAAAGGACATCCAGTTGAAGATGCCATCTGGGAGACTGAAGAAGAGATATGGAAGCATGGACATACCATGCAGGAGCTCATGGACAGGAGCCCATGCAAATTTTCAAGAGAGGGAGTATGATGCAGGAGCTTCCCTCACGACAAGCAAAACCAACGTGGAAGCAGAAGACAGCTGGAAGACGCCCAGCGCAAGTTTTTGAATTTTTAAATTTTCCCTTGAAGTTGATGCACTGAACATAAATGAGATCATTTAATTTGGCGCCTTGGAAGAAATGAAATCATACCTCGAGCCATACGCTCTCATTTGAGATAGACAGAGGCATTTATAGTAGTAGTTGCAGGTAGATAGAATTGAATACTAGATTAGATAGTTCTAGAAGGAAGAGGGAAAACCGAACATAGACACCCTCATTATATTGTTGTATGATTATTGATTAAGGAAGAGTTAGAAGAATAGAGAGTAGAGGAGAATAGCAAAGAGTCATAGAAGAACACCCATGTATAGATCTTGAATTAATAGAAGAAGTTGATTCAGACTCATGGTTGTTGTGTTATTCTCTGTGTATGTGTGTTGAATGCTTGGTTTACGAATGTGTCTTCCTGTTAGGCATTTGTTGTTATGCCGTGCATATGATTTCATGTGTTAATATAGAAGCCTGAGAGGAAGTGAATGAGTTACAATCGTTTCTCTACTTGAGCAAGGATTCCTGCAAGGAGTGCAGTTGAAGTCGTCTGCAAGGGAGTGCATTGACAGAAGGCTCAGAGAGATAGCTTTTGTTCTCATTCATTGTGAAGGTGCAGTTAGGCATTGAGTCGTGCAAGGAGTGCCCAGACTAAGGAAGGAAGTCTCAGTTGTGAATCTGAGTAGAAGCTTTAGAGGAATCCTGTTGCAGGTGTGCGCAGAGTCAAAGGAAGCTCGAACAGTTGAAGTGTTCGCAGGTTTGCCACAAGGAGTGCGTGCAAAGGACCTCGTTGAGGTTGAAGAAATATATAAAATCTCAGGAAGGATAGGCCTCTATGTCGCTGAAGATCAGCATAGTTAAGTGCAACTTGAATTTGCAAGAAGCGTCGCAGGTTGGCGAAGAAGCGAAGGAATCTCGTGGAGAGATACTCTTTTTCATTTCGTGAGTTATAAAAGAAACAACGGATGGTCGAAATCTTATGGGGAGATTTCGCGAGGTTCCGAGGATCATCGGATCTTGTAGAGGTGCAAGAAGGTTACAGTGTGAAGGTCCTTTAGTTTCACGAGTGGCGAGGGTGCGAGGGAATCACAGTTGTCCATCTGGGGAGAACAGGTGGCAGAGATCTAGGATCTCGTGAACTCGAAGGTTCGCAGGTTGAAAGCCCAAGTGTTGGGTGCTCCAAGTCGTGAGTGACGAGGGCGCGAGGGAATCGTAGCCATCCATCTAGGGAGAACAGGTGGCAGAGATCTAGGATCTCATGAACTCGGAGGTTTGCAGGTTGAAATCCCAAGTGTTCGGTGCTCCAAGTCGCGAGTGGCAAGGGCGCAAGGGAATCGCATATGTCCATCTAGGGAGAACAGGTGGCAGAGATCTAGGATCTCGCAAACTCAGAGGTTTGCAGGGTGAACGCCCAAGTGTTTGGTGTTAAAAGCAACGAGACGTGAGGTCACGAGGCAGCGAAGTGGCGAGAGGCTAGGAGCTGTCCATCTGAGGAGGACAGGTGGAGGAGATCGAGAGATCTCGTGAACTCGGGAGTTCGCAGGGTAAAATACCAAGTGTTGGGTATCGTAAGTCATGAGGATGCAAGTAGTGAGAGAAGGACAACCGTTGGATCCGAAACACAGGAGGACCGTTGGATCCACACGTGGGATCGTGTGTCGGAGCCTCATAAGAAAAAGCTCGAGAGTTTGGCTATAGGGATCGCAAGGTAGAGAGGTAGCGATAGGTGATACCCCGATAGCTGGAGAGCAGTGTGGGCCATAGCAGAGCACGAGTGGAATATAGGTGGCACAAGCCCTCGGGATCTCGCCGCGAGAAGTCCTAAAGCATTGGCGTTAGGATTCGTGAGTCGCGAGGTGCTGAGAGCAGAGTTCATGTGGATGCGTGGCAGAGCAATAGGTGGGACCGTGGGATCGACGAGTGGACACACGTTGCCTGGAGATAGGAGTCAACATTTTCTTTGAATTCTCGCATCTCGGGGACTCGCGGAATAGGAGGTTGAAAACTCGACGGTTCAACTGGCGAGGCGGCGAGGTTGCGAGAAGGCGCTAATAGTTAAGCCTAGCCCATGGTTGCATGTGATGAGGACACTAACAAGGAAAGGAGCTATACCCATATCCCCAGGTCGGGTATCATAAGATCCAAAAGGAAGAATTGGAGACCTTGAGTCATGAACTCGCGAGGCCACGAGATTCAGCCAATTTCCCAGTGGTAAAGAGGAGTCCTCGGGGAAAGGTTGTTCTGGGTGCAGATTTCCTGATAGAGAAATAGAAGAACCTCAGAGTTCTTCGGGCCGAGAAGAAGGAGATCCTGTGAGAGAGGACGTGCTTGGGTGGCGCACCTGCGTCATATACATATACGAAGAGTGTTGCAACTATTAAAGTTCAATAAATTTAGTGCTAAATGGGTCTCTATTTTTACTTGAGTTTTAATTCCAAAACTAATATTTAAATTTGTGAATTTATTTACAATTTGTATTTCTAAGGGATATGTATATTTGGATTATGGAAGAAATGTTAAAAATGTTATGAACAATGCAAGTAAAGACATAGTTTATAGAATTATTTTGATTATATATATATGAAACTTTGTATGAATATGATGGTTGTGCTATATGTTAAATTGGGTAATTTGTTGCATATTTCTACATGATGTTAAGAATTTCCATGAAAATCATGGATGATTTTAATGATGGAAATTTATATTAAATGTAAACACATGGGCTAATATTACTAGTCCTTAATATGCACAATGTAAAATGTTTGGAATTTGTAAGGTAAAACAATTTTATTCTAGCCCATTTGTGAAATTTAGCCCGTAAAATCATCTATGATAAAAATAATTAGAATTTGTCAAATATTATGGATAAGGGAGGCCTCTTCCCGAGTTTTCATGAAGTTGAAAAATAAACGATGGTCTTTCCATGTGACCACGTATTGATAGTTAGTTATCATTTTTTATTGATAACGAATATTGGAAGATATCAACCATCCTACTAGAAAACATTATAAAGACCCAAGCCTCAAAAAGAAACAAAGGTCTTTTTCCACACTCGTTATCGTATTCTTCAAGAAAATTTCAATTTTTAAAATTCATTGTTTATGAGTGTACTAAGAATTACTAGGGTATAACAATTATGTTGATAGCAAGAGTTATCTTTCAAATGAAAAAATGCGAGGTCAAGCTTTTTGTTTGCATAAGGTGTATCTTACTCTTTGGTCATTGAAGCAAAAGTCGTTATTGTTTCCATCATTATCTTGTCTAATCTGTATTTTGGTTGCATATATTAATACCAACATCCAAAAGCATTCATATAAGCCTCTTGTAGCTTTGTGAGTCTAAAATATTTTATTTTTCATTTACATATAATCCAAATAGTCTCTTAAACGCTAGTTGTTTTTGAAAGAACATGTTTCTAGTCCATAATTTCATAGAATTCTGAAAAGATTTAAGACTGTCATTCTAACGTAGTGATGAAGAAATATTGAATAAAGAAGATTGTTTTTTTTCTTATTTATAGTTCTTTGCTTCAAGTTATTTTTGTCTTCTTTCATTTGGATGTCATTCTCTGTCATTGTATACATCATATTTTTATTTTTATTATACAAATATCGATTTATGTTCTTACTTAAAATTTTATCTGTTGGTGCTTTTGTTTATTTTAGATCTTGTTATTAATGAAATAATTTAATAAATATTTTAGTGGAAAGAGAATATAGTTCATGTGTTTTCTATGTTATTAGTACACATGTGTATCATGTCATGTTTGTTATCTTTTTATAATTATATTATATACATACTCTATTTTTATGTTATCTTTCTGAACATAGCAACATTGCAATCTAACGAACATAATAACATTGCAATGTGATGGACATAAATTGACGTCATAATGTGATGAACATAGGCATGTTGTCGTAACATAAACATACATTGCACTCCAGTGCACATCATCCTATCAGTGAAATCTAATGAACATTTCCTCATGTTGCAATGTGACGCACTTATTCTAATGTTGCAATGTGACAAACAATTCTAAACATTGCAATGTGTCGAACAAATTAACTCTTCAATATACCAAACATATTAACGTTAAAATGTGATGAACATATAACGTTGCAATCTGATGAACATATTAAATTCTCAATGCGACGAACATAGTAACATTGCAATCTACCAAACATAGTAATGTCGCAATGTGACGAACATAGGCATGTCGTCGCTATGTGGATATTAGCGTCACAATGCAACAGACATAAATAGAGGTTGCAATGTGTCCCACATAGCCCCGTCATTTAAATATGATGAACATTCCCTCACATTGCAATGTGATGTACATATGCTCATGTCACAATGTGACAAACACTTCCAAACGTCGAAATGTGAAGAAGATATACAAACATCATAATGTAACAAACATTTCCAAACATTGCAATGTGTGGAACATATATGGATTTGGATAGGCATGTCATCGCATTGTGTCGCACATCATCTGATCGTCACAATGCGATGAAAATTTCCTAATGTTGCATTGTGACGCACTTATTGCAATGTCGCAATGTGACAAAAAATTCAAAATGTCGCAATGTGTTGGACATAGTAATGTTGAAATCTACCAAACGTAGTAAAGTTGCACTATGACGAACAAATAACATTGCAATGTGATGAAAATATAGTGTTGCAATATGAAAAACATAGTAACGTCGCAATGTTATAAACATAGTAACATTGTAATCTACGAAACGTAGTAACATTATAAAGACCCAAGCCTCAAAAAGAAATAAAGGTCTTTTTCCACACTCGTTATCGTATTCTTCAAGAAAATTTCAATTTTTAAAATTCATTGTTTATGAGTGCACTAAGAATTACTAGTGTATAACAATTATGTTGATAGAAAGAGTTATCTTTCAAATGAAAAAATGGGAGGTCAAGTTTTTTGTTTGCATAAGGTGTATCTTACTCTTTGGTCATTGAAGCAAAAGTCATTATTGTTTCCAACATTATCTTCTCTAATCTGTATTTTGGTTGCAGATATTAATACCAACATCCAAAAGCATTCATAGAAGCCTCTTGTAGCTTTGTGATTCTAAAATATTTTATTTTTCATTTACATATACGCCAAATAGTCTCTTAAACACTAGTTATTTATGCAAGAACATGTTTCTAGTCCATAATTTCATAGAATTCTGAAAAGATTTAAGACTGTCATTCTAACATAGTGATGAAGAAATATTGAATAAAGAAGACTATTTTTTCTCTTATTCATAGTTCTTTGCTTCAAGTTATTTTTCTCTTCTTTCATTTGGATGTCATTCTCTGTCATTGTATACATGATATTTATATTTGTATTATATAAATCTCAATTTATGTTCTTACTTCAAATTTTATTTGTTGGTGCTTTTGTTTATTTTAGATCTTGTTATTAATGAAATAATTTAATAAATATTTTAGTGGAAAGAGAATATAGTTCATGTGTTTTCTATGTTATTAGTACGCATGTGTATCATGTCATGTTTGTTATCTTTTTATAATTATATTATATACATACTCTATTTTTATGTTATCTTTATGAACATAGCAACATTGCAATCTAACGAACATAATAATGTTGCAATGTGATGGACATAAATTGACGTCATAATGTGATGAACATAGACATGTCGTCATAACATAAACATACATTGCACTCCAGTGCACATCATCCTATCAGTGAAATGTGATGAACATTTCCTCATGTTGCAATGTGACGCACTTATTCTAATGTTGCAATGTGACAAACAATTCTAAACATCGCAATGTGTCGAACAAATTAACTCTTCAATCTACCAAACATATTAACGTGAAAATGTGATGAACATATAACATTGCAATCTAATGAACATATTAAAGTCTCATTGCGACGAACATAGTAACATTGCAATCTACCAAACATAGTAATGTTGCAATGTGACGAACATAGGCATGTCGTCGCTATGTGGATATTAGCGTCACAATGCAACAGACATAAATAGAGGTTGCAATGTGTCCCACATAGCCCCAGCATTGCAATATGATGAACATTTCCTCGCATTGCAATGTGATGTACATATCCTCATGTCACAATGTGACAAACACTTCCAAACATAAGTACATGTCACAATGTGAAATACATAAATAGATGTCGCAATGTGTCCCACATCACCCTGTCGTTGCAATATTGAGTATATTTCCTCACATTGCAATGTGACACACATATCCTGACATCGCAATGTGACAAACACTTCCAAACATCACAACGTGTCGAATATGGTAAACTTGCAATGTACCAAACATCGTAATGTCGCAATGTGACGAACACATATGGGCGTTTTAATGTCACAAACATTTCCAAACATCGTAATGTGTCAAACTTAGTAATGTTTCCATCTACCATGCATAGTAACATCACAATATGTCGAACGTATACAGACGCCTCAATGTGATAGTCATTTCCAAACATCGTAATATGTTCAACATAGTAAGAATGCAATCTACCAAACATAGTAACACCGCAATGCAACGAATATATATGGATGTCAGATTGTGAAGAACATATACGAACATCACAATGTGACGAACAATTACTAACATCACAATCGGACAAACATAAATTGGCTCTGTAATTGGACAAATGCAATGCGATAGACATTTACAAACGTCACAATGGGACAAGCACAACCTATTGTCGTAATTTGCTATACACAAACGAATGTGCCAATGTGAAAATCATTTTCTGATGTAGCAATGTGACAAACATAACCCACTATCGAACTATGACAAAATTATTTAGTTGCCATATTGTGACAAACATAAACCTTCATCGTAATTTGATGACCATAACCTTATGATGTCAAGTGACAAAAAAAAGCTAATGTCACATTGTATAGGGACATTCCATTAATTTCAACTTGGCACAAAAATATGAATATAATTTAGCCGACTTTATATATAGGGGAATTCCATTAATTTCAACTTGTCGCAAAAATATAAATATATAGAGATAGCTTAAGTGATCAATGGATCTCAACAGTATCATTGAAATTGAGAAAAATTGAAACACCGAAAAAGAGAAGATTAACTAAATGGGTTGTTCCACGAAAAGCATTGGAGATGTGGAACTAGAAGTGGCTGAAATCGATTATTCCAGGAAAAGCATTGGAGTAGTGGGAGTAGCAGTGGCTGAAATGGCTTGTTCCAGGAAAAGTATTGGAGATGTGGGAGTAGCAGTGGTTGCAGATGCACATGGGAAAACAATAAAAGCTAAAGGAGACAAAGACGAGGTAAGATATGTTGTAATTTCCATATCTAGTTGTTGTTGCAATTGTTTAATACTTATGTTGGATGTATTTTGTAAATTTGTATGGCAGCAAATACATATTTAACAACCTGACTATGCGAAGATGTTGTTCTGGGTGAAGTAGTTTCTCGATTGTCTAGATTACCGAACGTGGCTTAAAGTCATGACTGAGCGTTTCCTAGTCTATGACGTAGCGTTTCACAACCGTCCAAATATTCAGTCCAATTCTCTGATACTCTCCCATATCAAAAGAACCCCGGGCGAGGAAGCTTCCTGAACAGACCCGATAACAACAATGCCAACATTGGTGAGGGTGTTATCACAGTACGGCTTCCTGAACATCCATTTGTTAAGTTACATAAATACACAAAATTTGTGTGCGACAATCATCGTGTATTTTTGCTCACACCATCAGTTGTAACAAAAGAACCCAAAGTCCACCAAAATATATACAATGTGTGGATGCTTGATTTAAGAGACTTCAATATTCATTGGAAGAGACTTCCCCCATTGCCAAGGCTGTGGGATTATGTGTATGCTTTATCTTCTTTAAATGGAGATGGAAGCAACTATATATGGAAGAAAACACACAATGATTCCTCAGAGGCAGAGTGCTGGAAATTGGGTGCATTAAGGAAGGGGGGAGACAAAGACATGAATTCATTGAATTGTGAATGGCATTGGGAATATGTTAATGTTAATACTCGGCCTCCCAAGAACTTGAACTTTGATATAATGTCGCAGAGGCTCCCACTGTATGTTTAGATTCAACTACTGCATGAATTCGTGAATAAATTCGTGAATGATGGCAAAATCAGCCGTATTAGTGAATGCAGTTTGTGCTCCATCACAGTTGGGGGTAGTGGAATCTGGACACAGAAGGTAGGATTGGATGAGGAGAGGACCAGAATTGTGGAAGAACATGAATGGAATAATTTTTTGGAGTATTCGAACGATGAAATGAGATGCCAATGGAAATGGTGTGTCCTCTCTCGAGAAAGCAGCGCAATCAAAGTCTTCACGGGGTATAATCAATGGAGGCTAAAACAGAAAGTAGAACTTACAGAGAAAAAAACACACGACGAGGTTGTAAATGAGCACTCCACTATTAGGGTGGCGCAAAACGGGCCTATATACGAGTATTCATACCTCGGTTTAAGGGTTGATAGAGCTCCGTAATATATATCAAACGACATTTGATAAAATGGTTTAATTTTGGCGACCACAATTTTCATAGCAATTTCAGCATTTTTAAAATAGCATACTTTTGTTCTTCAAAACAGGATTTTATTTTTAAAATAAAAAAAATTTGTTGTTCAAAAATCAGGATTTCCATAATTTATTCACAACATTGGTGGACTTATGGGAATAAAACGACAACGTAATAAAACATTGGTGGACTTATGGGAATAAAACGACAACGTAATTCTTGCACTTATGAGATTGGTTACTTAGTTCATTATTAATAAATTTCATATACATATAAATTGGATCGGTTGGGTTCAATCCTATATACCTACTCTCTCATACCCATTCCTCCTTCTATCACAATTTCCCCACTAGGTTTTTTGTTTTCCAATACTCACAAAGTAGGAAACTAAAATCTTCCGGGGATTTGTTGTACAATGAATTTTTAAACAATGTCCTAGAATTAACTTAACCTCATGAAGCATTAGGGTTTAGTATTTTCATCAAATTTGAAATGAATTGACATTTAACGTTTATTGTCTCGCAATATTTAATATTTATCCTTTTACTTTCCTTTTAATAGAGAAAAGTATCCATCCATCCATACCATGTGATTTGTTATGAACTGTGTTAGAGTATATATTTTTCTATGTTTCATTAAGACACAAAAATATACTATGGGTTTTGAATTTTCTTTTCTCATTCGTAGGTTAAATATTCCTTAGAGTCTCTAAATATTTGCACCTCAACTAATAGTATATTTGTAATAGAGACCCCTTGCCTGTTCCTCGGCAGGGTCTGCTGACCTCCCGGTCAAGGATCATTCTTTTTCTACACTGAGCTGGAATAGCTCCTTCAGGTCCCGGCTGGAACCTCAAATTAAAAAATCCACAGGTCCTCCACGAAAACCCCACCTGCATAAACATTCACCAGGCGTGAGTCTTCACCTCCACATGGCCACGATGTTATGACCTCAGGCCATGCTAAGAGGTGCCTTTCGCAAATTGGGACTTCGGGAGTGTTGG
>JASDQU010104642.1:310540-341025 GCA_032191745.1 Picea mariana | reverse complement strand
TAATATATCTCAAACGGCATCTGATAAAATGGTTTAATTTTGGCGACCACGATTTTCATAGCAATTTCACCATTTTTAAAATAGCATGCTTTTGTTCTTCAAAACAGGATTTTATTTTTAAAATAACATGTTTTTGTTCTTCAAAAATCAGGATTTCCATAATTTATTAAAAAACGAAGTTTCAGCATAGCATAATTTGTAGTTAAAACAATTTTTGCATTAAAAAATTTATATTTTTATGATTTTGAAAAAATAAAATAAATATCCTATTATTATGGCTTAATTAAAATTTGATTTTTATGAGAAAATATGCTTCAAAAAATAAAATAAATATTTTATTATTACAGTTAAATGCTTACACTTATTGGAAATGAGTATATTTAACGATCTTTTAAAAATTCAAATAGTATAGTTATTAATTGAAGATGCTTACTCTTCTTAGTTCTTTCAAATCAATGAATAAGATATCATATTAATAACTTTCTATCATTTTTCAATGCATGCAAGTAGTTTCATATTCTCCATGGAACTAGTGTCCAGCTTAATGAATTATGTCTGTTCAAGAAAGTGGTGTAGACCGTAATGAATTCCAAATTCCAAAAGTGGCCACGTAATGAATTCTTCCATAAATGAATTCCCACCGCCATCAATGCAATTGTAGGATAATGCCCAAGTTTGCTGCCATGTATCCCAAGGGAGCATTGAGTTTCAGAATCAAACCGGGGAAATACTTAGGCTTGACGCAGTTGAGAAGCAATCGGCTAGCCGGAAAGATGTTGATATCCCAGTCTTCAATTCACGACATTGGTGGACTTATGAGAATAAAACGACCACGTAATTCCTAAACGTATGAGATTGTTGACTTCGTACATTATTAATAGATGTCATATGCATATAAATTGGATCGGTTGGGTTCAATACTATATACCTACACCCTCATACTCATTTCTCCTTCTATCACCATTTTCCCACTAGGTTTTTTTTTTTCAAATACTCAGAAAGTAGGAAACTAAAATCTTCAGGTGATTTGTTGTCCAATGAATTTTTAAACAATGTCCTAGAATTAACTTAACCTCATGAAGCTTTAGGGTGTAGTATTTTGATCAAATTTGAAATGAATTGACATTTAACAGTGTTTATTGTCTCACAATATTCAATATTTATCTTTTTCCTTTCCTTTTAACAGAGAAAAGTATCCATCAATCCATACCATGTGATTTGTTATGAACTGTGTTAGAGTATATATTTTTCTCTGTTTGAATTTTCTCTGAGTGATTTGTTTGAATTTTCTCCAAGTGATTTGTTTGAATTTTCTTTTCTCATTTGTAGGTTAATTATCGCATAGAGTCTCTAAATATTCGCACCTCAAATAATAATATATTTGTAATAGAGACCCCCTGTCTGTTCCTCGGCAGGGTTCGCTGACCTCCCGGTCAATGATCGTTCGTTTTCTACACTGAGCTGGATTAGCTCCTTCGACTCCTGGCTGGAACCTCAAATTAAACAATCCATACATTCTCCACGAAAACCCCACCTGCGTAAATATGCACCAGACGCAAGTCTTCACCTCCACACGACCACGACGTTACGACCTCAGGCCATTCCAAGAGGCGACTTTCACAAATCGGGACTTCGGGAGTGTTGGTGTGATACAAACCCAACACCCAAAATATATGAAACCCCGAACTCTGATTTGAGCCTAGCCCCACAGCTAGCTCCTCCCTTAACTCACGTCCATATGACCACAAATGTGACCACAGCCTCAACCCAATAGGGATTTCGGAATTCACGACTTCCTGATTCCTGTGCAAGTGCTCCTTTACTTTCAACCTCCAAAACCACGAAAAGGGATACCGGATGGCAAGCTCCTCCATTGAGCCTTGTCCACGTGACCTTTTCCTATTGCCTAGGGATACTCCTCCAAGCACTTCGGCTTTCGCGATTCTGGGGAATCGCGATGCAACTCCAACCTCTCGCCCTTCAAATTCCCGACTCCTGGAAACCTGATGACCTAGATCTATGGTCCAGATATGTCGCCTAACGGACACGATTTTGTCGGCGTCTGCCTTTCATAATTTTGGGGAAGTCTTCCCCTCTGATTTCCCGGTGCCCAAATCTTCTATTGGTGTAGATCTATGACACCTATCACCCCATATCCAATGGTCCAGAATGATTTCGTGATTCCAGCGATTTCGAGTCCTCGCTCTTCACCACCCTTCTATGCCTAAGTCTCGAAACCCCGATGACTTCCAGATCTTCACCATCTTCCCTCCACAATGAACGGTCATGAGTTATTTCGGGATTTTGTAATCCTCAACTCCGAGCATGTTGTTCTCCAACCCAGAAAACCAAAATAAGAAGTCCCCCCTTGTGTGCAAGAAGTTAGATTCCATGTGCCTCCTGCAGATCTGACAAATGTCACTCTATGCACTCAGATCTGACGACTCAGAACCACTCTCTCTCATTCTTCCCTTCCCACGTCTAGACGTGGATATCAATGGTCGATATCTTCTCCTCTGTAGCTTATCCGATGGCTGTCGACGCTCCTCCTCCTGAGCTTGTGTTTCTCTCAAACTTAGAATATTCCCAAGCACTGAAGGTCTCGTCCTTCTGTTGTTTTCCTGCGAGTCATGTAAACCTTGGGTTTCTATTGCGTTCTAGAAACGCTATCCCTTTTGAGCTTTGTCAACTTTTCTCTATTTCTAAGGCGCTTGGCCTTTCTCCACGTCTTCTTCCGAAGACTTCTTGTGTTCCTTCTCGCACACTTTCACTGCACTTGACCTCCTGAGCTTCTTTGAGCATGAAATAAGTTCACTCCACACTTTCTCCTTGCGCTTCACTAGCCTTCGCATGGTCGTCATTCAACACCTTCAATTGAGTTTTTTCCTGGTGCACCCCTTGCACACATCTTTGCCCTCCTTGAGATTCAACTACTTGGACCTCAAAGGTATGTGTCTCTTATGTCCCTCGAAGAGATGCAAGTGTCCTCTTGGCAACTCCTGCTCAAGCATACCTTGCTTAGCCTACATAGTTTTTAGTAACGCTGTGAGCGTCTTCTCCTTTACACTTCTCTTATCTGAGAACTTAGAATAGAGTTCTTACTCACGTGCACTCTATGCACTTGCTCAATGCCCTCTTGGCAGAGCTTCACAGAATTCTCACAATTTTGTCTTCTCTGTGCCTTCCTCTGCACAGCCTTGACCTCCAAGCTGTTCAACAACCTTGAGGATTATCCCCTTAAGATGATGATTCCTCTGGTACGCCCTCCTGACATGTCTCTTTCTGAATTCCGAAGAACTCATAAGTTCACTCTTGCACTGGCTTAAAGAACCCTTAGTATTTTGTAATGCGACCTCTTGCATGAAGCCACAAAGAACCAGACTGAAACCAACAAACTCACAAATAGATAGGAAAATCTATCTATCACCTGCAAATGAAATCTAACATACATCTACAACGTTGACACATGAAAGATATATTCATTCATAAACACACAAATACTCAAGTGCAGGAAAAACTGCTCTTTTTTATTAATAAGAATGCTTGTTACAATCTGGTTAAGCTTGGACTGCTAGAGAGTCTCGACCCTCTGCTCTCTTCCTTTTATACATGCTAGTTCTGATGAATACAGACACAAAATATGTTTTTACAACAGGGTGTTCCTCGATCTCTTCCCTCCATCTCACCTACTCTCATAAATTACATTGAATTACATTCAATGGCTATCTACTCCGAATCAGACCTAGATCTCAGCCTTCCAACCATTAAAGGTGACTCTAATTCTTGCCTGCTCAAAAGAACAACTTTGGATCTCTGAGCCTTACAAACATTAATTTTCATTTAATTACAATTTTAAATTTGAAAATAGAGAGGGTTGATGCCTCTGTTCTCCTTGAATGCGCGTTGTGATGTGTTAGCTGGCCGGCGCATGCTGGGTGAAGCGATGCTCCTACATCGCATGTAACGTAAACCACATTAATGTTGATGAAAGAAAATATTAGCAGTGTCATTATTGTAACAAATATTTTGAAATTGAGATTGAATATGGGTATATTTTGAAACTATGATTAAATGTGGTTATAATCACTTTTTAGGAATTATGAAAAATTCTGTCAATCCATGACATCTTAAGAATTATGCAATTCCCTATTTCACTATAGAGCATGCGAGAGTTTTTCCTTATTTTGGGGCCATCTCTTAAACCCCCACTATGATGTGATTAAGTCTACTTGCAAAATATATGACACATATCGAACAAATAACAATCATCCCTACATCCTCTAATTTTTTTACAAGGATATCAAACCTAGGAGTGAGATGAGTTGCACTTCCCCAAATATCATATCTTCTCAAACTGAAGTTCAAATACCTTCAAAATATTGGTTTCAAACACCTTAGCATGTCTTCCACAAAATAACCTTCCCAAAAGCCCATTATGTCTTCATATGGACAATATAAATTAATTAATGTGACCATTTCTTCCAACTCTTGAGAGAATGGATCAACACCTATACCTGAACCAAATATTATGGAGCTGAAAAGTACCCATTAAGTATTCGCTAGATATACCTACTACGTCTACAAAAATAAATTTCAAAAAACCTAATAACTTTTCCAAATCACTCTAGATCTTTGTTCCTTCGCTTGTTTCTTGATTCAAGATCACATCATCCTTATGGAGCTCCAAAATTCTTTTACGGGATTTGTTCTTTTAGAGGATACTAAAAACTCGCATGTTAACTAACATGAAAATCATGGGAACACCTCCTCTGGGTTTTAGCACGATCCAAGTGCCTAAGTAAGAGTTTTTATCCCAAGACAAATATCCCTTTTGTCTGTAGATTTTTTCTGTATAAAATTAGATTTCTCCTCTCCATAAGCTTATAACCTCCTTGCCCCCTGTCCTACTTAGTCCTCCTTCAATCCCAAAATTTATAGGCCATGTGGAAATTTTATACACCCGAGATCTTGCCAATTTTCCAAGCCACAATTTTGAGAACCCTCCTTACTTGAAAGTAAAGGAATTGAGTCCATATTCTACTAACCCAGTTCGTTTGCAATATGTTTATAGAGAGAAGTGTCCTCTTAAGGTTGCATTATTTTCTCTTTTCCTCCTCTAGAAGATGCTACCAAACTACCTTTTGGAATTTGAGATTCCATTCCCTTTTTGTACAAATATTTCTCTTTAAATTTAAAACAAATTGTTTTAATTTTGGAATTTTCCTTATCCATTACGCCTTATAGTTTTCCACCTCCAAATACATTCTCTCCCCCAACTAATTTCCCTAGTTATCCTTAGCGTTCCTTTTGTCCACACTTATCTTGTGCATCCCTTCGCTTTTTACCCACATTTGTTTTTGAGAATTTTTGTATAAATTTGATAGCTACATAACCATACTTGTGACATCTAGCACACTAGAATTACACACCCAAGTAGTGAAGAACTTGATATTGAAACCAATTCCCCCTACCGAGAATAATTTCAAGCAATCATTGCACAGCCAAGTAGTGAAGAACTTGATTCTTTTAATGGAACTATGATCAGACTCTACAAAGTATTGTAAAATACTATTTTGCTTTCATTTTCTTGACCTCAACTTTACTCTCGCAAGCATTTTTCACTATTTAATTTCCTTGATATACATGTATTCGTTTTACAAACAAAGCAAAAAGAGGGGCTTTTTCTAGGAAAATAGTATTTACATTGAAGATTGACTCAATTTTTGGTTATATGATGCAAGTGAAAATAATACATAAAATAAGAATATGATGTAAATGAAATGAATACATAAAATAAGAAAAACATATGAGTTTGGAGATGAACCATATTGATATTGGTATTAGTGTTCTGTACATTTCCTTGATAAACATATTGTGGTGGACTTCATGAATTCTAAATATTTTTTATGATTTGGTGCTATATTGGTTTTATAAACAATATAAAAAATCGTTGGATATCATACCAAAATCCACATGGAATGATATGTTATACACCATGTTTTATTAAGGATTGCAATGGTATATCGTTGACATGGTTATGTTGTTGAGAAAAGCATATATAATACAAGTATGAAGATTCGTGGTTACTTCGTGTACCACAAATATACCACCCAACACGTTGTGTATCCAACATAAATTCGAGCTCGCGTTTTGATACATGATACAGTGGAATCGACCCAACGTTGATCACATTAAGTATGGTAGGTGAATATTGACGGTAGATGTGTTGCAATGGATATTATACTTAACAAGATATTGCCACATGGAAGTTGATTTCAATTCAATATTACCACCACTTGGTCAACTTATGCGAGGAAGAGAGTACCAAGACTTGGTCAAGTACCACCACTTGGTCAAGTACCCCCTACACTTAGATGCGAGGAAGAGAGTACCAAGACTTGTTTGAAAGTGGGAACGTAGTGAAATGCTTTGGGTGGGTCCCTTAGTAAAGGTTAGAACTTTGTAGGCTAGAGTTACTTTAGGCCTTATGGACATAACCAGTCCACAGTGTTATGAAGAGGCCACACTTTAACTTGTTATGACAAACGTTAACACATGTTTTGAGTAATAATAATCAGGACGAGTTCATGGAAAAGGTAATCACCCTTTTCATTCATTGATAAGTACACATCGTATTCCGACCGTAATGTTTTAAGTGTAAACATATGAGGTATAACAGAGTAAAGGAGTTTTAATGCACCTAGCAAATTTTATTTTTTTTAGTTGGAAATTTTGAGGTACATTACAATAGATCCTTCACAAATAGTGTCAAACTAAGCCATAAAAGAAGTCACTCATCTGGAGGTGATACCTTTCAAATCCATTGTTCCAAATATGAGTCTTTCTCATCGATATTCCATATAATAAGTTTCTCATAAGATGAGATCTCCCATCTAAGCAAATTCCATACCTTGATAAAGGAGTGAGGGGTGTGTTTAAACGCATGTTGTTCTAGGTATCACCCCATAGTGGGAATAAATATAATGGAGTTTACATAAATTTTTGTTTATTATTATTATTGTTATTTTTATTTTTAATGTTTTATTATTATCTTAATGTGCTATGTTACATGAACGTATTTTACATACTAGTGTGTAAAATGACTCAATCATAAAAGATTTTTTTTTGTGCTTTTATTTTTGGAAAACCATACTATTAAGATAATTGAGTGGTAGTTTGTAAATAAATAAATTATTGTTTCTAACAAATATGATTAAATATTAAATCATTATTTGTTTACTAAATCTAATAAAAAAAAATTCTAAACTAACAAAAAGGATTCCACTTTTAGACCCCAAATAAATTCTAAACGAGAGGAAGGGTTCCACTTTTAGTCTCATTGTCTACAATCTAATTAAACGGACTTTATTTGTTGGATAAGTGGAACCTAAGCGGACTTTAAATGTAGGGGCATTCCATTAATTTCAACATGGCACAAAAATATGAATATAATTTAGCCGTCTTTATATTATAGGGGAATTCCATTAATTTCAACTGATCAATATAAATATACATAGAGATAGCTTAACTGATCAATGGAACTCAACAATATCATTCAAATTCAGAAAAAATCGAAATACCGAAAAAGAGAAGATTGACTAAATGGGTTGTTCCACGAAAAACATTGGAGATGTGGAACTAGCAGTGGCTGAAATCGGTTGTTCCAGGGAAAGCATTGGAGTTGTGGGAGTAGCAGTGGCTGAAATGGCAGTGGTTGCAGATGCACATTTCAGATGCACATGTGGAAAAGTATTGGAGATGTGGGAGTAGCAGTGGTTGCAGATGCACATGGGAAAACAATGCAAGCTGAAGGAGACAACGACGTCCTTCAAAGCTTAGGTAAGATATCTAGTTGTTGTTGCTGCAATTTTTTAATACTTATGTTGGATGTATTTTGTAAATTTGTATGGCAGCAAATGCAGATTTAATAGAAATCCTATTGGTGCCCAGATTTGTCACTTTGTTTGGTTTGTTCGCATTGTCATATGGTTTTATTTGCAATATTTCATGACCATGCTATGAGAAGAACTTCACTTGGTATTTCACATGTCATCGCGAGACGCTATCCCCATAAGCCTATCTTCAGTGGTCTGTGAATGAAGCTATGAATAGAATATATGTTCAGCCTCTTGTATGGCCTCAAGGCTGTATAAGCTATGTTATCTTAAAAATATATATTTATAGATTGTAAGTGATTATAGATATATGGATATATGTTCGACACTGTATTGTTAATATATGAACAAAAGGAGAGGATGTATTGAATCGTTTAACTCTAAATGATGTTGGGTTTTTTCTCAAAAGTATAAATGGCTGGAATGAATTGGAAAACATTGTATATGCTTGGATACGAGATTAATGCATTACTGCATATCTAATATCACGCCTCTATTACATGTTGCATACATCGTTAAAGAATGTTGAGTTTGTCTCTCGTTATCATTTTAATTTGGTTGGTGGGTCTCGTTCATGACATACATGATAACATTTATGTTTCTTGTGGTTACATGACATACATGCAACCTATAAGTAGTGGATAACAATTATGTTTCTTGTGGTTATATATACATATACGAAGAGTGTTGCAACTATCAAACTTCAATGAATTTAGTTCTAAATGTGTCTCTATTTTTACTCGAGTTTTAATTCCAAAACTAATATTTAAATATGTGAATTTATTTACAATTTGTATTTCTAAGGGATATGTATATTTGGATTATGGAAGAAATGTTAAAAATGTTATGAACAATGCAAGTAAAGACATAGTTTATAGAATTATTTTGATCATATATATATGAAACTTTGTATGAATATGATGGTTGTGCTATATGTTAAATTGGGTAATTTGTTGCATATTTCTACATGATGTTAAGAATATCCATGAAAATCATGGATGATTTTAAGTATGGAAATTTATATTAAATGTAAACACATGGGCTAATATTACTAGCCCTTAATATGGACAATGTAAAATGTTTGGAAATACATTTGTAAAAATATTCTAATTTCTAAGGATTTTATATAGTTTCTATAAAATTTTGGCAATTTGTAAGGTAAAACAATTTTATTCTATGGAATTTGGGCGAATAAGTTTTAGAAAAAATGGAAATTGGCAAATAGTTTTTGGGGAAAAACCATGGAAAATTAGCCCGTTTGTGAAATTTAGCCCCTAAAACCATCTATGATGAAAATAATCAGAATTTGTAAAATATTATGGATAAGAGAGGCCTCTTCACGAGTTTTCATGAAGTTGAAAAATAAACGATGGTCTTTCCATGTGACCACATATTGATAGTTAGTTATCATTTTTTATTGATAACGATTATTGGAAGATATCAACCATCCTACTAGAAAACATTATAAAGACTGACGTAGTCCGTGCTCGCAACCACGTCCACTCACAGGATCTTCCCTTACCACGACCCGAAGAAATTTAACGTTCCTCTATTTCCCTATCGAGAAATCTGCACCCATAGAACTCTTTGCACAATCCCCTCTCTTTACTTATCGGGGGATCGGACTTTGCAACTTCACGAATCCAATGGTCGAGCGTTGGTTCCACGAATCTCTGAAACCCGATATACCAGTCAACGCTCACCTTTTCCCTTTTCCTATCGGGATTTCTTCTATCTCGATTTCACCACTCGCGATGTCAAACAACTCACTTTACCGACTCCTGAACCCCGATACGCCAAACCTCCTATGCACTTGCGAGTTGAATTTCAACGGTCCCTTCACCCCATCGGCATTTCAGAGTTCGCAAGATTGCGAATCCGGATGTTATTGTATCGGGACTTCTCACTGCGAAACCTCGATAACTCATTCCACCTCTCTCCCACTCTGACCCTTGTGGCCCCCACACTATCTCTAGACTGTTGGCATATCGCGTTTCACAATTTCATGATTTCTGCTGCAATGTTTACGTAGTTACAATCCACAAAACCCCGATGCACGACTCCACGTGTAAATCTGAGGGCCCTTGTGGCTCAGATCAACGGCTCTACCCCTCCTGAGCTTTGAACCTTTTAGGAATACTCAACGTATCTCCCCTGCACCTCTGTGAGATCTAACGGCTCACGGGATGTTGCGATTTCTCCTCGGAGAATTTCGACCGTTCGTTCCTCTTTTGAGAAATCTGCGAAATGACTAAGTGTTATTCCCACGGAAATCGCCCTCCTGTGTGCAAACTTCCAATGCCTCCTGTCAACTTCAAGATACTTGGCCTTTTACCCCCTTCGACTCCTTCGAAGGTTCAATCCTTCTGCTTTTTCCATGACCCAATGCCTTCCGGAAAATCCCTGCACGCACTCCTTGGGGAAGATTCTCAAACACCTTTAGTGCTAAAATTCCTTCGACCCTGCGCACACCTGTAGCAGCAGTCCTTCAACTCTTGCTCAGGTTCACAACCCTGAACTTCACTCGGCCTGCACACCCTTGCATGGATCCTGTGCCCAACTGCACCTTTGGGTGAATGAGAATAAAAGCTAAACTACCTGAAACCCCTGTCAACGCACTCCTTGTGGACACTTCAACTGCATCCCTTGCAGGAACTCTATCTCAGATAGAGAAACAATTGAAACTCATTCCTTCTTCCCTTCAGAATTTAGTCTCAAACATGAAATCATATACACATCATATAAATAAAATGTATAACAAGAAGCAAACATTCATGAGCATATCATTCAGCATCAATACACAGAGAGTAGACACAAAACCATGAATTTGAATCAAACTCTTCTATTAATTCAAATATCTATACATGTGTGTTCTTACACAGCTCTCTGCATGCTCTTGCTCAAATGCTTCTAACTCAAATTATTCTTACAGTGCAAAATGATGGTGTCTATATCCCGTTTCCCTCTTGAGCTCTACAACTGTCTAATCTAGAATTAAAATTATATCTGCCTGTATTAACTATCATAAACGCCCTCTACCTACTAAGGACGAGAGATAATGGCTCAAGATCCATTTACATTGTACAAGTGTGCCTCTTCTTAATGACTTCATTTAAGATCGCACAACAACTCCAAGGCGATTTTCAAAAATTGTGTTGGCACTTGTCCAATTGTCTCCTGCCTTCTGCGCTGGCTCGCTTGATGTGGGAGATTCTCCTGCATCAAAGACCCAAGCCTCAAAAAGAAACAAAGGTCTTTTTCCACACTCGTTATCGTCTTCTTCAAGAAAATTTCAATTTTTAAAATTCATTGTTTATGAGTGTACTAAGAATTACTAGGGTATAACAATTATGTTGATAGCAAGAGTTATCATTCAAATGAAAAAATGGGAGGTCAAGCTTTTTGTTTGCATAAGGTGTATCTTACTCTTTGGTCATTGAAGCAAAAGTCGTTATTGTTTCCACCATTATCTTGTCTAATCTGTATTCTGGTTGTAGATGTTAATACCAACATCCAAAAGAATTCATAGAAGCCTCTTTTAGCTTTGTGAGTCTAAAATATTTTATTTTTCATTTACATATAAGCCAACTAGTCTCTTAAACGCTAGTTGTTTATGCAAGAACATGTTTCTAGTCCATAATTTCATAGAATTCTGAAAAGATTTAACACTGTCATTCTAACGTAGTGATGAAGAAATATTGAATAAAGAAGACTATTTTTTTTCTTATTCATAGTTCTTTTCTTCAAGTTATTTTTCTCTTCATTCATTTGGATGTCATTCTCTGTCATTGTTTACGTCCCAATGTTATGAACATAGTAACATTGCAATCTATGTAACAACCATATATTTCTAAACATCATTAATTTTCATAAACATTTTATTTCGTAAACTGAACAATAACTTCCTAGCATAATATTGATTTTCATAATGTCAACTTCAGTAACTTAGATTTATCAATAAATATTGATTTCATGGCAGAAAGAAATAAATACATAACTTAACAAAGTACCTGGTTCTGATGCTAATTTCTGTTGCCTCTGTGCCTTGATGCTGCCTTCCTGCTACCTGCTACACAGATCGACCCTGCCACAAACAGGAAAACAACTGCCCAAAACTAATGTCCTCCCTGCCAACTAGGAAAACTACCTAGCTCCAGGATATCTACGGATATCCTGGCCCCCGTGCCCAAAACCTCCAGCAACTCGGTGCCTCCCCTGATCAAAAGCCACAGTGCCAAACTCTCTGCTCACAACAAATCTCGTAGTCCTCAGAAAAATCCTTCCTTCGTCGAATGAATCCTCCCGTCAACCTTCCCCCTTCCCTTATTCCTCCTTCGCCGACTCATGCAGTTACTCCTCCAACCACCCTCCTTGCTTGTCCCTTCTCTCCCCTTAAATGTTTTATCTTCTCGGGATTCATAGGCTCCCTCTCTGCATACGCAACCATTTTTTTAACATTTTTCATTGATCTTTTAAATTTATTTCTTAGGTCATTAAATGTGATCTGTAGTTAGAGTATTACTTAATTAATCACAATTATTTTCTTTAATTAATTTTACTTTATAATCTTTAAATATTTAATTAACTAGGGTCGTTACATACACCCACCCTTCAAGAAACTTTGTCCCGAAGTTTAAGGTATCTGATGGTATAAAAGAAAAGAGCATGGTTCACACATTCACAACAAGTAACTTACATTATCAACAAGTAAGTCAAGAAAGCTCATACATACTAGTGTATATGTACAAGAAATGCATGTGTAGCTAGTACATGCAAATCTCGTGCATGTACTAATAATCAAAACTGTCATCCTTTAATAATTTATGTATGCATTCAATCCAATCAGCAAGACTAGTCTTTTATAAAAGACAACAATCAATTAATTGTGTGAGAAATCGTTTAATTACAATTGTCCGGTTCAATAATTAATTTTAAACAACTGTGGTTTAGTTACATAATAATGAATATTCATATATACACATTTATCTCTTTCTTTTTTTTTGAAGGGACGGCATCAAACTCCATCATAAGGCAGATCTCCGAATTGTCACAACTATCACTACTCATCCTTCCTCCCTAACCTACTTCCAGCTCCATTCCTATCCTTCCTCTGCTAGACTATATTGGAGTGTCAACTATATTGACCTAACTCCAAATAGAACCCGTAAGTGGAAGTGTCACTATCTCAACCAAGCTTCCCCAGCAGGCAACTGACAGTCATCATCACACATCTTGGGGAGCGTGAATTAGCACCGTCCTCCCATGACTTCAGGTTTCAGAGGATACACGGTGGGAAATGCCTCCACCCCTCCTAACAGAACCAGGGTCAACACCCTACAATGGAGGATACATGGTGGGAAATGCCTCCACCACTCCTAACAGAACCAGGGTCAACACCCTACAATGGAACATACAGGGGCACCGTGTTGCTGGAGGTTTTGTCATCGTTTATTCGGTTTTGGGCAGTGTTAGTACCAAATCATGCACTAGTCCACATATCATAGCAATGCATCCAAATCAATATAAATTTCACATACATTATTCATACCACAATGTTTCTCGGTTAGTGGTCCTGATATCCACTTTCATTATCATTATCTCTTGGCTATTTCATAGCCCATAACCTGCAGGTTAGTTTGCAACACAACTCATACATTTCTATGCATTATCATCATATAATTACATACTATCATCATTTCAATTTGGTATCCCCGTACCGATACATCAACATCTAAGTTTTCCACATAAATTTAGATTTCCTGATATCCCATAATTCGAATTCATCACTCATTCACGAGATTATCATTTGCCCAAAATAGACTGCATTGTATCCAACATCATTCTAATAGTATTTAAACATTCAACAATTTTACTTTCTCACAATATGTCGCATCATATACATCATCATCAATAATATTTAAAAATTTGTAAAATTCACATTCACATAACAGATCACATTACATGCACCATCATTGATAACATTCAAACATTCATAAAAGTTCATAAGTTTAAAGTTTAAGTGTATCACTTAATAGTTTCACTGTGACTAGGAAAGAAAGTGTATAGGTCTCAGATAATCCTAGCCATCTAAGTCAAAAGGTGGTGTTACATACACCCCACCTTCGATAAACAGGTTCTTGAGGTGGTCAAAATAGTGAGGGATAGTCTCGCTGTAGTGTCTCGGTATCCTCCCAAGTAGCAGATCCTGGACTATACTTGTCCCACTAGACCTTAACTTGGTCTACCAGACGGTTTCTGAGCTGTCGGACTCTACGGTCCAGTATGCGTAACGGTTCTACCGTGAGGTTTCCCACGTCTGATACCTGCAATTCTTTCCAATTTAGTTTATGTGATTCATTTGCAACATAATGACGTAAAACAGATACATGAAATACATTATGAGTTTTATGTAAGTGGGGTGGCAGTACGAGACCATAGGCAATGGGTCCAATTTTCTCTTAGACCCTAAATGGCCCTATAAACCGAGGTGACAACTTTTTCCCTTTCCCGAACCGTATGGTACTCTTATTAGGCCTGATATGAATGAAAACCTGGTCCCCCACTTCATAATTTTGGTCGGTCCTGTGTGCATCCGCATAACTTTTATGTCTATCCTATGCTTCCTTTAGCCTCTGCCTAATCTGAATCACCTGTTCCTCCATTTCCTGAATCAATTCTGGCCCAACTGTTACTCGGTCTTCTAGTCTATCCCAACTCAATGGTGTTCTGCATGGCCTTCCATACAAAGCTTCGTATGGTGGCATTCCAATGGAACTATGATAATTGTTATTGTAGGCAAACTCTACCAAAGGTAGGTAATTCTCCCACTGGGATTGATTATCCATTACATACATCCTAAGCATGTCTTCCATAACTTGATTTAATCTCTCAGTTTTCCCATCTGTTTCAGGATGATAAGTTGTGCTTAAGTTCAACTGAGTCCCCAATGCTGACTATAAACTTGTCCAGAATCTAGAAGTGAACCTGGAGTCTCTATCTGAAATAATCTTCTTTGGTAACCCATGAAAATAGACAACTTCGCTTATGAACACTTGTGCCACATCAGTGACATCGTAAGTGTCTCTAACCGGAATGAAATGAGCACTCTTGGTTAACTTATCCACTATCACAAGAATGGCATTGTGTCTATGAGATGTGAGCGGCAATCCTACAACAAAATCCATAGAGATGACTTCCCACTTGGACATAGGGACGTCATGTGGTTGTAGAAGGCCTGTCAGGTGATGGTGATCGACCTTCACTTGCTGACACTCTAGGCATCTAGTGACGAAATGGACTACATCGCGCTTCATGCCTACCCAAAATAAGAGTTTCTTCATCTCCACGTACATCTTCTTCACACCCGGATGTGCACAATAAAGTGCTCTATGGGCTTCCTTCAGTATGATGCTTCGAATATCCCCATTCTCCGGGATGTACATCCTTCCTCGATATATTAACAATCCATCTGTTTCTAGATTATATCCTTCATACTTTGGGTCTATCTGCCTCCCTCTCTAGAGGTCTGAAGTAACCTTTAAATACCAACTGTCTCCTAGTAGTTGTGTCAACACATGTTCCCTCAAACTGACCTTTAAGGTTACCACGAAGAAGATATGTGGTCTCCTACTCAAGGCATCTACGACCACATTTTCCTTTCCCTTTATGTATGAAATACCAAAATCATACTCACTCATAAACTCACTCCATTGCCTCTGCCTGGCATTCAAATCTCTTTGAGTGAAGAGATATTTTAAGCTTTGATGGTCCGTTTTGAGTTCAAAATTTCGCCCCACAAGATAGTGCCTCCAAAGTTTCACAACTAGCATTACAGCTGCCAACTCTAAATCATGGGTCGCATATAACTCTTCGTGCTTCTTCAAATTCCTTGATGCATAAGCTATCACTCCTCCATCTTGCTTTAGCACGGCCCCCATACGGCATTAGCACTGGCCATTCCATAATGGCCTTTACCTTTTCTGGGTCCACCAATATTCCTTTGCCTGAAATGATATGAAGTAAATAGTGGATCTCTTTCTTGAAGAAGGAACACTTCGACAACTTCCCATACAATTTGTTCTCCCTAAGGCAAGACAACACTATTCGCAAGTGTTCCTCGTGTTGTTTTTCATTCCTTGAATAGATGAGAATGTTGTCTAGAAAAATTTGTACAAATCGATCTAAGTACTTCCGGAATACACTGTTCATGAGGCTCATGAATACTACTGGCACATTAGTCAATCCGAAAGGTACCACAACAAACTTGTAATGTCCAAACCAAGTTTGAAAGGCAGTTTTTGGGATATCACCTTCCTTAATCCTTAATTGATGATATCCAGATCAAAAATCGATCTTTGAGAATACCGTTGCTCCTTTCATCTGATCGAAGAGGTCATCTATTCGTGGCATTGGATACCTATTTTTCACTGTAGCACGGTTCAAGTCCCTGTAGTCTATACACATTCGTAAGGATCCATCCTTCTTCTTTACAAAAATTACCAGTGCGCCCCAAGGTGAGACACTGGGCCTCACTAGCCCTAAGTCTAGTAACTCCTTCAACTGCATTTGCAATTCACAAAGTTCTGACGCTATCATTCGATACGGAGTCTTGGATATTGGTTATGCACCAGGTTTTATCTCTATAGTAAAATCAAGCTCCCTTTCAGGAGGTAACCCTGGTAACTCGTTCGAAAAAACATCTTGAAATTCTGACAATACTGAATACTGATCTAATGAGGGTCCTTTCCTTTCACTCACTGCTTCCACTACATAAAGTCGACACCCTTGTCTCAAGCATCGCTTGACCTTCATAGTTGATATAAAGCGTAATGATACTTTTCTCTGTACACCTTGGATCTCTATTGGTCTTCCTTCATCATCAATACAAAGCACCTTCTTTGCGAAACAATCTACCAAAGCTCGATGAGCTGCTAACCAATCCATTCCAATGATTATGTCATACGCCCCAAGAGCAGTGACGTATACCTTCAACCTGGTAGTGCACACTCCTAGGTCTACTATACAATTATCGACACTAGGTCCTACAACTTGCTTTTCCCCCGAAGCCATCTCGACTTGTTTAAAGTCATCATGCTCATAGGCTGCTAGCCCACTCTTTTCTAATGCAGATGGTGAAATGAAACTATCTGTCACACCAGAATCAAACAAAATCTTAACATTAATATGCTTTAGCGTACTTGATGACTCCACCACGCTGGATTGATGTTCGGCCTGGCGGTTATTAACCGCTGCGTAAATCTGGTGGTTGCTACTTGACATCCCCATTGGTGCCTTTCCTTCTTGATGCACAAACCCTGATTGTAACTCTGGGCAGTCCCGTTTGTAATGGAGTCCTTCGCATCTCCAATGGGCAATACGAGATTGAACCGGTGCACTGTTATGTGATTGATTCCTAAACGAGTTCCTTCCCCTGGAACCTCTGTCCCTACTAGTTTTTCCTCGAGATGGTCGTGGACCTGTTTGCACCATTGGCGATGAACGAGATGTTGCATTAGTTGCCATTGAAATCCCTGCAGCTACTGTCCTTGGCATGACTCTGTTACCATAAGGTGGTGGCCTTGAGCCCCCTCCCCTAGGAAATGTCCTCTGGGTCTTTCCTACGAATCTAGGGCGATGTGGAAATGCCGACCTTGTACCCCCTGTTAAGTTCATCTGTTCTTCCGCATAACACGCACTTTCTACCGCCTCTGCTACTGACGACGGTTTCCACATCCGCACCATAGCTCTTATCTTCAGGGTCAATCCATAAATGAAGCGCTCTTTCTGTCGCTGGCCATTGTCCATATACGAAACATACTTGACCAGTTCCATAAACCTGATCTCGTATTCTTCTACAATCTTGTTTCCTTTTACTAAGGCATCAAATGCCCCTACTTGTTGTTCCTCGTAGTATGCTGGTAGATACTTCCTTCAGAACCTCTCCTCGAAAAGTTCCCAAGATACTATGTCTGGGGTAAGGTGTAGTTGTCTTTCCAAGTTGCCCCACCAGTTCAAGGCGCTATCTCTTAACTGGAAAATTGCAATCTTGGCCTTGGAATTGGATGCATAGTCCCTTAAGGCAAAACACCTTGTCATGCCTTCCAACCATGCTTCCGCGCGTTCACTGGCGCAACCTCCGGCAAACTCCAGAAGTTTGATCTTCTGCAACTCTCGCGTGATGTCTTCAGGTGGAAATTCTCCCCTTGAGTTCCTTGATGCTTCTGGATTACCTGTTCTAGATGGTGGGGGTTCCACTTCAGTCCGTGCTGGTCGAAGCCCATTTAAAGTCTCGTTAATGGCTTCCAACAAGCGCGGTATGAGGGCTAGTTCGGGCGATGGTGGTGGTGGTGTTGGGTGTTGGTGGTGTTGATGGTGTGGGTGGCGTCGGTGGTGCCCGTGATGATGCTCCCCTGCCTCGACCCCTTCGAGTCCTGGCCATCTTGTATGACTTAACCTACATCACCCCAAAGTTGTCCGGGTGAGTTCAAGGACGTTTAAACTTAGAAACAGGATTAGGCGTAAGTTTTCTTTACTTGTCTGTAAACAAACATTACTCCATTAGGGGAATTGGCTAGGTTTGGGTTAGGATGAAGCGTCTAAGCTTGGTTGACATCGAACTTTAAGGTAGATTAACCTTACACTTAATAAAATAACTAATTTAAAATTATTATTGCACTAATTTAACTCAAATTATCTTTACTTTAAATTTAAACTAAATTGACCTTATTTATATATAAATCAGTTATACTAGATTATTTAATTTATTTTAAATTATTTTAACACTATATTTTATATATATATAAATAATTGAACGTATACCCCAGGGTTCAGGCACACATGGGTTTCACATGCTCATCTGGCTTTCTCAAGCTCCCTCATATCTAACCCCCAATTTCTACACCTGTCAACCTTTCAACTCTCTACGCGTTCTTCCTCTGTCCCACATTCTCATCCGCTGGGACTTTCCTTGCATCAGTCTTTGTCCACCACAGATCTGCCTTTGCTCTACTAAGAGGTTTTCAGGTTCTCCCTTGCCATGGCTCACATCCACACCATTGTTCTGAGCACTTTACCAGTTCATTTTGCAGAAACATAGTATATTGATTTGGCCCCTGATAAGATCCACCACCTGGAGTCCAGTTCCCTTGAAATGTTGGGAACCAATCCCTTGTCTGTACATTTTGCGGAGCTCGCCCTCAGCTATAGTAAGAGGTATGATTCGGTCCGCATGTTGTGCACAGTTTCAGTACCTTCATGAAGAACACTGAGTTAATTGTGTCAATAACCTGCATAAGCCTTCCTTACGCTATGGTAAGGAATGGTAATTTCCTCTTTTGAGCAAAATGATTTGCTTGTAATTCTCGTTCTGTACGAATTTTGGTATTCTTCTTTTGATTTAATTAATTTATCCTTATAATTTTATTCATTTGTGCATATGCATGTAGTTAGATGCATATACCTTGTCTTTTGTATTGCTCACGGCCCTTCGCTCCTAACTGTAAATTTCCCCACTTAAATTTCGGGTTTCGGGGTTTCCTTATGCCCGATGCCGAGAGTCTCCTGCCCTCATGGATTCCCAATCTCCGATATGCCGATGCACTACCTTCTAGCTTTAGCCCTCCTTTGGTTATGTTTTGGTCCATGTGACCCTGTCCTATGTGATCGTAGCCCTATTTCCTGTCAGGATTCGGGGTTTCGCGACTTTCGTTGTCACGAACCTCTGTCCTCACAGACTCCCAATCACCGATATGTCGATGTGGTACTTGTGCATTAGCCCTTCGGGCTAAATTCTTGGTCCATATGACCATTATACCATGAGGCCACAGCCTTGTCCCTTATCGGGGTTTCGGATATCGCAACATCGAATTGCATGAATCCCGTGTCTACGGAATTCCCGATATCCCGATACCCGATGCGCCTCTTTCTTGTGCATTCGCCCCTTTTCGGCTATGTCGAGGTCCATGCGACCTGTTCCTACATGACCATAGTCCTAATTCCTGTCAGGATTTGGGGTTTCCCATACCAAAGAATCATCGTATATTGAATCCTGAAACCTCGATCTCCGATTTCGTGATATGTTTAGGTCTTGATTAAACAGTCATTAATTAATCCCTTTTAATCCAGGGTTAAGAGTTAAGTTAATTGTGTCGGCTTTCGGGGTTCACGATTTCGTAGTGCATGGACACCTTGTCCACGAAACTCGCGATATCCCGATGCCCGATGCCACCTGTCCACCATTCTAACCCTGGTGGTCCCCGCTCTATCCTTATGCCCGTCGAGAAATCGTGTTTCACGATATCGCGATTCCCGTTGTCATGTGCACGGGACTTTCAATTCCCCGATCTCCGACTCTGCGGGATCTCTTGACACATGTCCCTGCTGTTTGGACGGCTCTAATCCTATTGGGAAATCGCATATCACGATTCCTTGATGCAACGGTTCTACACCTCTGAAATTTTCGATGGGTAAATCCCGATTCCTCCAAGAACGCTGACGTGTGTCCTGCCGAGATCAACGGCTAGGATCCGTCCTCGGGATTTTGAGAACCACAAGGTCTCGATTCTCTGGCCTTACAAAACCCCGATGACTCTGATATACTGATGGCTCCTCCTCTACACACTAGGACTTAAACCTTGCGCAACTTCTTGAGATCTGACAGCTGATGGGATTTCACCCGAGATCTGACGTCTCAGATCTGTCCTCACGCGTAACAGACAACGCTCCTTCAGGATAATCGATTAGTTGCATAAAACATTACGTAGTGTTAAAATTGCTTTCTTGACAAGGTTAAAATTTGTATGGGTCTATAGTTCCTGAGATTGTTCATTATTTTAAAATTTCACTGAGGCTAGTACAGGCAACTAGTTTACACTGTTCCCGCGTGATACAAGTCTTCTAAATTTCCTTTGTCTGACTACGCATTGGCAGTTCCTCATTTAGGTAAGTTTCGAATGAAGTAGGCCTTTTCAAGGTCCTGCAAATGTCCTTTTTGCATTGTATTTAGTATAATACGTGCAGTTATTAAATTTTCCAACTTCAAGCCTTCCATAGAAGCTTCCTTCGACACTTCCATCAATTTCAGGTGTTTATCTTACCTGAAACTTCATTGACAAATATTGCTCAAATAAAATTAAGTTATCATCTCTGTTTTTCGTGCTTAATAGCTTTATTCAGGCTGCTTTAAGGGTAGCCATTTCTTGGGAAGCGATCCTTCAATCTATCTGGTTTGCTGCTGCTATTTTAAAGGCATTCCTTTGAATGTTTAGACTAAAACTGTAGTGACCATACATGATCCAGTTAAAGGGTATTGCCTACAGTGGTTACTTGTGATATATCTATGAGATCATTTCCTTGGATAAATTAGGGGTACTACCTGAGTATATTTCGGATACTGTATCAGTCATACTGGGTCAGACTGAACATGTTTTGTTTGTATTTTAACCATGGTTGGAGTTAACACTCGAGGTTTTGGCACTTAGGCCCAGATTTCGAACTAAGACGCTCTGATACCATATGTAACAACTGTATATTTCTAAACATCATTAATTTTCATAAACATTTTATTTCGTAAAATGAACAATAACTTCCTAGCATAATATTGATTTTCATAACAACAACTTCAGTAACTTAGATTTATCAATAAATACTGATTTCATGGAAGAAAGAAATAAATACATAACTTAACAAAGTACATGGTTCTGATGTTAATTTTTGTTGCCTCTGTGCCTTGCTGCTGCCTTCCTGCTACCTGCTACACAGATCGACCCTGCCACAAACAGGAAAATAACTGCCCAAAACTACTGTCCTCCCTGCCAACTAGGAAAACTACCTAGCTCCAGGATATCTATGGATATCCTGGCCCCCGTGCCCAAAACCTCCAGCAACTCAGTGCCTCCCTTGATCAAAAGCCACAGTGCCAAACTCTCTGCTCATAGCAAATCTCATAGTCCTCAGAAAAATCCTTCCTTCGTCAATGAATCCTCTCGTCAACCTTCCCCCTTCCCTTATTCCTCCTTCGCCGACTCATGCAGTTACTCCTCCAACCACCTTCCATGCCTGTCCCTTCTCCCCCCTTAAATGTTTTATCTTCTCGGGATTCATAGGCTCCCTCTCTGCATACACAACCATTTTTTTAACATTTTTCATTGATCTTTTAAATTTATTTCTCAGGTCATTAAATGTGATCTGCAGTTAGAGTATTACTTAATTAATCACAATTATTTTCTTTAATTGATTTTACTTTATAATCTTTAAATATTTATTTAACTAGGGTCTTTACAATCTATGAAACAAGGTAACGTCTTGATATGACGAAAATAGGCATGTCGTCGGAATGTGGATAGCAGTGTCGCAATAAGACAAACATAAGTACATGTCACAATGTAAAATACATAAATAGATTTCGTAATGTGTCCCAAATCACCCTGTCATTACAATATGGAAAATATTTCCTCGCGTTGCAATGTGACGCACATGTCCTAACATTGCAATGTGGCAAACACTTTCAAACATCGTAGTGTGTCGAAGATGGTAAACTTGCAATGTACCAGACATCATAATGTCGCAATGTGACGAACATATATGGACGTTGCAATGTGACAAACATTTCCAAACATCGTAATGTGTCGAACTTCGTAATGTTGCCATCTACCATGCATACTAACATCACAATATGACGAACATATACAGATGCCCCAATGTGATAGGCATTTCCAAACATCGTAAGATGTCGAACATAGTAACAATGCAATCTACCAAACATAGTAACACCGCAATGCAACGAATATATATGGATGTCACATTGTGAAGAACATATACGCACATCACAATGTGACGAACAATTACTAACATCGCAATCAGACGAACATAAATTGGTTTTCTAATTGGACAAATGCAATGCGATAGACATTTACAAATGTCACAATGGGACAAACACAACCTAGTTTCGCAATTTGATGTACACAAACTAATGTGTCGATGTGAAAATCATTTTCCGATGTCGCAATGTGATGAACATAACCCACTATCGAACTATGACAAAATTATTCCGTTGCCATATTGTGAGAAACATGAACCTTCGTCGTAATTTGATGACCATAACCTTATGATGTCAAGTGACAAACAAAAGGTAATGTCACATTCTAATGAACAAAATCTTATGTCAACATGTGGTGAGCAAAAGTTGATTTGACAATGTGATGAACGAAAACTCATGTTGGCATGTGACAAACAAAACATGATGTTGCAATTTGAAAAACAAAATATGATCAACATTGCAATGCAATAGTGTCATAGTAAACTACAATGAACATAATCAACATCGCCCACCATAATGAGATCCACATGGTCAATGAAGGTCATCCATGGGCATGTTCAACGATAATAAACATTGATCAACGATAGTCAACCATGGTCATGGTCAACCTCACTCAACCATGATGAAGGAAAACTAGGGTCAACCATAGCCAACCCTTCCTACCCAAAGCCAACCAAGGTCTACCAAAGTAAACCATGGTCATGGTCAGCCATACTCAACCATAGTCATTTTCAATTCAGGTATTATTTTATTAATACTTAAATAATATATTATTAATGTATTACTACTTTAGTAATGTATTTATTAAAAATGTATGAATTCATTAATTAATTAAATTAAGACATTACAATATACACCAATGTCATTCATAAAATGGCTTACAAGTTAAAAGAAAAATCTCGAGTGACGAAAGGTCGTAAACCACCAGAAGATTGGAAACTACGTATTAGATCTAGATCTTGTGTAGAAGTATTCAGAGAGATGAGTTCAATGAAAGGAACGTTACCCAACCATCAAACCGTAAAGAAGTTATTATAGAGACAGACTTCATACGACTGACATTCCACACTTCCTTTCTACAGTTAAATTCAAGCATTAGAGTTCATGAGCTTACCCGGTAATAAAGGAAGCTGAGAAGACGTGTAGCATTGTGCTTGCCTTACACAGAGTAGGAACCCCATTGTCATCGGTAGTTATACACAGAGCAGGAACACCATTGTCGTCGGTAGTTATACACAAAGTGGCGTTGAAGAGGTTAACTCAGACAATCTTTTACGAAAGTGCACAAGCCAACCAAATGAGAAATGAAGCATTAGATACCCAAGTTCCCTTGTATCATAGATAAATGGTGACCAAATGCGTCGGGTCCTCGGGCCATGTGACAGTGGACACTTGGTATATTCATTTTGGTCAAATGACCTAAGACAAATATCGTGCAGGAAAGCTCATAACTCCCAACCAGAGAATTCAGTGTAGTTCCCAACCAGAATTAACTATGCATTGAATCGAGCCACTAACCTTGTTAGTGATAATCCTTGTCATGAAATCGAGTAGCTTCCACGATGGATAGTGAGATGCAAGGTGGTGACATGTCGTGCCAGGCAGGTTCCTAACCCCCACGTTAATATGTGTGTCCGAGTGACCCTTTCGTTGTTCAACTGGTGTATGTAAAGCCCACTAATTACTGTATTTAAAACCACTACCGTGACAGTTAGGGTGCATGTTTAATTAGGTTCTGGTCATTGCAAGGAGGCCAGACACCCGACAATTCACTCTTTAAACTCAAAATATGTGTTGCCTTGCACAACTATAGATATAAGAACCTTGTGTTAATGAGTTTGCCTCTAATATACCTATTGTAATAATTCTTGTTATTTAGAATTATAAGGGGTTGTAATAAAGAGAAGAAGATGGATTGTATGAGATTATCATAATGAAGCCTGAAGTACCCCCTACACTTAGATGCGAGGAAGAGAGTACCAAGACTTGTTTGAAAGTGGGAACGTAGTGAAATGCTTTGGGTGGGTCCCTTAGTAAAGGTTAGAACTTTGTAGGCTAGAGTTACTTTAGGCCTTATGGACATAACCAGTCCACAGTGTTATGAAGAGGCCACACTTTAACTTGTTATGACAAACGTTAACACATGTTTTGAGTAATAATAATCGGCACGAGTTCATGGAAAAGGTAATCACCCTTTGCATTCGTTGATAAGTACATGTCGTATTCCAGCTGTAATGTTTTAAGTGTAAACATATGAGGTATAACAGAGTAAAGGAGTTTTAATGCACCTAGCAATTTTATTTTTTTTAGTTGGAAATTTTGGGGTACATTACAATAGATCCTTCAGAAATAGTGTCAAACCAAGCCATAAAAGAAGTCACTCATCCAGAGGTGATACCTTTCAAATCCATTGTCTCCCATATATGAGTCTTTCATCATCGATGTTCCATATAATAAGTTTCTCATAAGATGAGATCTCCCATCGAAACAATTCCATATCTCGATAAAGGAGTGAGGGGTGTGTTTAAACGCATGTTGTTCTAGGTATCACCCCATAGTGGAAATACATATAATGGAGTCTACATAAAAATTTTTTTATTATTATTATTGTTATTTTTATTTTTAATATTTTATTATTATCTTAATGTGCTATGTTACATGAACGTATCTTACATACTAGTGTGTAAAATGACTCAACCATAAAGGATTTTTTTTGTGATTTTATTTTTGGAAAACCATACTATTAAGATAATTGAGTGGTAGTTTGTAAATAAATAAATTATTGTTTCAAACAAATATGGTTAAATATTAAATCATTATTTATTTACTAAATCTAATAAAAAAAAATTCTAAACTAACAAAAAGGATTCCACTTTTAGACCCCAAATAAATTCTAAACGAGAGGAAGGGTTCCACTTTTAGTCTCATTGTCTACAATCTAATTAAACGGACTTTATTTGTTGGATAAGTGGAACCTAAGCCGACTTTAAATGTAGGGGCATTCCATTAATTTCAACATGGCACAAAAATATGAATATAATTTAGCCGACTTTATATTAGAGGGGAATTCCATTAATTTCAACTTGTCACAACAATATAAATATATAGAGATAGCTTAAGTGATCAATCGAACTCAACAATATCATTCAAATTCAGAAAAATCGAAATACCGAAAAAGAGAAGATTGACTAAATGGGTTGTTCCACGAAAAGCATTGGTTGAAATCGGTTGTTCCAGGAAAAGCATTGGAGTTGTGGGAGTAGCAGTGGCTGAAATGGCCTGTTCCAGGAAAAGGAAGAGTAGCAGTGGTTGCAGATGCACATGGGAAAACAATGCAAGCTGAAGGAGACAACGACGTCCTTCAAAGCTCAGGTAAGATATGTTGTAATTTCTATATCTAGTTGTTGCTGCTGCAATTTTTTAATACTTATGTTGGATGTATTTTGTAAATTTGTATGGCAGCAAATACAGATTTAATAACCGGACTATGCGAAGATGTTGTTCTGGGTGAAGTAGTTTCTCGATTGTGTAGATTACCGAAAGGCCACTTCTGACTATATTGAACCGAACGTGGTTTAAAGTCACGACTGAGCGTTTCCCAGTCTATGACGTAGCGTTTCACAACCGTCCAAATATTCAGTCCAACGCTCCGATACTCTCCGATATCAACAGTCCAACGCTCTGATACTCTCCTATAGACTGGCCGGTCTTTGGGTGTGCAGACCGGCCATTGCCAACATTGATGAGGGTGTTATCACAGTGCCAACATTGCCAACAACAGTGCCAACATTGGTGAGGGTGTTATCACAGTACGGCTTCCTGAACATCCAGTTGTTAAGGTACATAAATACACAAAATTTGTGTGCGACAATCATCGTGTATTTTCGCTCACACCATCAGTTGTAACAAAAGAACCCAAAGTCACACCATCAGTTGTAACAAAAGAACCCAAAGTCCGCCAAAATATATACTCCCAAAGTGTATATTTTAAGAGACTCCAATATTGATTTAAGAGACTCCAATATTCATTGGAAGAGACTTCCCCCGTTGCCAAGGCTGTGGGATTATGTGTACGCTTTATCTTCTTTAAATGGAGATGGGATTATGTGTACACAGTGATTCCTCAGAGGCAGAGGGCTGGAAATTGGGTGCATTAAGGAAGGAGGAAGACAAAGAAATGAATTCATTAATACTCGGCCTCCCAGGAGTATGTTAATAATGGAATTGGGTGCATTAATGTTAATACTCGGCCTCCCAGGATATAATGTCTCAGAGGCTCCCACTGTATGTTGAGATTCAGCTACGGCACGAATTCGTGTATGAGATGTCCGATCCCCGATTATAGTTAATAAGTCCGAATTCGTAGTGAATGCAGTTTGTGCTCCATCAAATGAATGGAATGATGTTGTGGAGTGATGAAATGAGACGCCAACGGAAATGGCGTGTCCCCTCTCGAGAAAGGAGCGCAATCAAAGTGTTCACGGGGTATAATCAATGGAGGCTAAAACAGAAAAAAACACACGACGAGGTTGTAAATGAGCACTCCAATATTCATACCTGGGTTCAAGGGTTGAAAGAGCTCCGTAATATATCTCAAACGGCATCCGATAAAATGGTTTAATTTTGGCGACCACGATTTTCATAGCAATTTCAGCATTTTTAAAACAGCATGCTTTTGTTATTTTATTTTTAAAATAACATGTTTTTGTTCTTCAAAAATCAGCATTTCCATAATTTATTAAAAAACGAGGTTTCAGCATAGCATAATTTGTAGTTTAAACAATTTTTGCATTAAAAATTTTATATTTTTATGACTTGGAAAAAATAAAATAAATATCCTATTATTATGGCTTAATTAAAATTTGATTTTTATGAGAAAATATGCTTGAAAAAATAAAATAAATATTTCATTATTACAGTTAAATGCTTACGCTTATTGGAAATGGGTATATTTAACGATCTTTTAAAAATTCAAATAGTATGGTTATTAATTGAAGATGCTGACTCTTCCTAATCCTTCCAAATCAATGAATAAGATATCATATTAATAACTTTCTAGCATTTTTTAATGCATGCAAGTAGTTTCATATTCTCCATGGAAATAGTGTATGTTCAAGAAATAGTGTCTGTTCAAGTAGTTTCATATTCTCCATTTCAAAATCCATGGAAATGGATTTTGATTTGGATCACAATCATTTCTTTGTGGTTTTGTTTGGATCCAAAGCTCTGCTCAAGATTTTTCCTCGTATTTGTATGGAGGACGAAGGCGTCTGTCCCTCAAACCTGGCGATGGCTTAGGTAATCCGTCGACCAGCTAGACAATGGAACTAAATATTGACACGTCACTTGCAAGGTAACAACCTACATACAGATGGATAATCATTCACAATGTTTGTGTGTTGGTTTGATTTGTTTTTTCAAAGCCATCTTTGTCACTCTGTTTGGTTTGTTCGCGATTTCTGCTGCAATGTTTACGGAGTTACAACCCACGAAACCCTGATGCACGACTCCACATGTAAATCCGACAACCCTTGTGGCTCGGATCAACGGCTCTGCCCCTCCCGAGCTTTGAACCTTTTGGGAATACTCAACGTATCTCCCCTGCACCTCTGTGAGATCTAACGGCTCACGGGATATCGCGATTTCTCCTCGGAGAATTTCGACCATCCGTACCTCTTTTGAGAAATCTGTGAAATGACTAAGTGTTCTTCCCACGGAAATTGCCCTCCTCCACGCAAACTTCCAATGCCTCCTGTCAACTTCAAGATACTTGGCCTTTTACCCCCTTCGACTCCTTCAAAGGTTCAATCCTTCTTCTTTTTCCACGACCCAACGCCTTCCAGAAAATCCCTGCACACACTCCTTGGGGCAGATTCTCAAACACCTTTAGTGCTGAAATTCCTTCAACCCTACGCACCCCTGTGCACCCCTGCGCACCCCTTGCATGGCTCCTGTGCCCAACTGCACCTTTGGGTGAATGAGAATAAAAGATAAACTACCTGAAACCCCTGTCAACGCACTCCTTGCGGACACTTCAACTGCATCCCTTGCAGGAACTCTAGCTCAGATAGAGAAACAATTGAAACTCATTCCTTCTTCCCTTCAGACTTCAGTCTCAAACATGAAATCATATACACATCATATAAAACAAATGTATAACAAGAAGCAAACATTCATGAGCATATCATTCAGCGTCAATACATAGAGAGTAGACACAAAACCATGAATTTGAATCAAACTCTTCTATTAATTTAAATATTTGTACATGGGTGTTCTTACACAGCTCTCTGCATGCTCTTTCTCAAATGCTTCTAACTCAGATTAATCTTACAGTGCACAATGAGGGTGTCTATATCCTGTTTCCCTCTTGAGATCTACAACTGTCTAATCTAGAATTAAAATTATATCTGCCTGTATTAACTATCATAAATGAATTCTACCTACTAGGGACGAGAGCTAATGGCTCAAGGTCCGTTTACATTGTACAAGTGCACCTCTTCTTAATGACTTCATTTAAGATCGCGCAACAACTCCAAGGCGATTTTCAAAAATTGTGTTGGCGCTTGTCCAGTTGTCTCCTGCGTTCCGCGCTGGCTTGCTTGATGTGGGAGATGCTCCTGCATCAAAGACCCAAGCCTCAAAAAGAAAAAAAGGTCTTTTTTCACACTCGTTATCGTATTCTTCAAGAAAATTTTGATTTTTAAAATTCATTGTTTATGAGTGTACTAAGAATTACTAGGGTATAACAATTATGTTGATAGCAAGAGTTATCTTTCAAATGAAAAAATGGGAGGTCAAGATTTTTGTTTGCATAAGGTGTATCTTACTCTTTGGTCATTGAAGAAAAAGTCGTTATTGTTTCCACCATTATCTTGTCTAATCTGTATTTTGGTTGCAGATGTTAATACAAACATCCAAAAGCATTCATAGAAGCCTCTTGTAGCTTTGTGATTCTAAAATATTTTATTTTTCATTTACATATAAGCCAAATAGTCTCTTAAACGCTAGTTGTTTATGCAAGAACATGTTTCTAGTCAATAATTTCTTAGAATTCTGAAAAGATTTAAGACTGTCATTCTAACGTAGTGATGAAGAAATATTGAATAAAGAAGACTATTTTTTTTTCTTATTCATAGTGTTGGATTACTGAGAGGGGGAGTGAATCAGTAATAGAGCAATTTAACCATATAATCCAAGTGTTATATCAATGAAGCATTATTATCCAATAACTGCAGAGTAAATAAGCAATGAACAAATGAACAATCATACACATACACAGTACACCAGTGTTTTACGTGGAAACCCAAATCGGGAGAAAACCACNGAATGCTTTTTCTTATATGTCTTGAAGAATTACATTCATTGGAAGCACCAACTTCCTTTGTTTTCCAGCTGCAACTGGAAGGAGGCTCCAACCCCCTATTTTCTCAGGCTACAACCTGAGGGAAGCTCCAACTCCCCAATTCTCTAGCTACAACCAGAAGGAGGCTACAACCCCCTATGTTCTCAGGCTACAACCTGAGGGAAGCTCCAACTCCCCAATTCTCTGGCTACAACCAGAAGGAGGCTACAACCCCCAATGTTCTCCGGATACAACCGAAAGGTGGCTACAACCACCTTTCCTTGCCCCGTCCTGCCACCCTGAAGTAGAAGTAGAATGATGGAACCACTGTCACACTATCACTGTGAGATATACCGTTGTAAACCTGTACCAATAAGTATGAACCATGCATCAACCTGTACCAATAAGTCTGAACCATGCATCAACCTGTATT
>JASDQU010104642.1:294625-306744 GCA_032191745.1 Picea mariana | reverse complement strand
TGAAGATTGACTCAATTTTTGGTTATATGATGCAAGTGAAAAGAATACATAAAATAAGAATATGATGTAAATGAAATGAATACATAAAATAAGAAAAACATATGAGTTTGGAGATGAACCATATTGATATTGGTATTAGTGTTGTGTACATTTCCTTGATAAACATACTGTGGTGTACTTCATGAATTCTAAATATTTTTTATGATTTGGTGCTATATTGGTTTTATAAACAATATAAAAAATCGTTGGATATGATACCGAAACCCACATGGAATGATATGTTATACACCATGTTTTATTAAGGATTGCATTGGTATATCGTTGACATGGTTATGTTGTTGAGAAAATCATATATAATACAGGTATGAAGATTCGTGGTTACTTCGTGTACCACAAATATACCACCCAACACGTTGTGTATCCAACTTAAATTCGAGCTTGCGTTTTGATACATGATACAGTGGAATCGACCCAACATTGATCACATTAAGTATGGTAGGTGAATATTGACGGTAGATCTGTTGCAATGGATATTATACTTAACAAGATATTGCCACATGGAAGTTGATTTCAATTCAATATTACAAACATTCATTTTCACATGCAAAACCACCACTTGGTCAACTTATGGTTATTGAAATGGATTTTGATTTGGATCACAATCATTTCTTTGTGGTTTTGTTTGGATCCAAAGCTCTGCTCAAGATGTTTCCTCGTATTTCTATGGAGGACGAAGGCTTCTATCCCTCAAACCTAGCGATGGCTTTGGTAATCCGTCGACCAGCTACAAAATGGAACTAAATATTGACGTTTCACTTGCAAGGTAAACATAGGCATGTCATCGTAACATAAACATACATTGCACTCCAGTGAACATCATCCTATCAGTGAAATTTTATGAACATTTCCTCATGTTGCGATGTGACGCACTTATTCTAATGTTGCAATGTGACAAACAATTCTAAACATCGTAATGTGTCGAAAAAATTAACTCTTCAATCTACCAAACATATTAATGTGAAAATGTGATGAACATATAACGTTGCAATATGATGAGCATATTAAAGTCTCAATGCAACGAACATAGTAACATTGCAATCTACCAAAGATAGTATTGTTGCAATGTGACGAACATAGGCATGTCGTCGCTATGTGGATATCAGTGTCACAATGCAACAGACATAAATAGAGGTTGCAATGTGTCCCACATAGCCTTATCGTTGCAATATGATGAACATTTCCTTGCATTGCAATGTGATGTACATATCCTCATGTCACAATGTGACAAACACTTCCAAACGTCGAAATGTGAAGAAGATATGAAAACATCATAATGTAACAAACATTTCCAAACGTTTCAATGTGTGGAACATATATGGATTTGGATAGGCATGTCGTCGCATTGTGTTGCACATCATCTGATCGTCACAATGCGATGAAAATTTCCTAATGTTGCATTGTGATGCACTTATTGCAATGTCGCAATGTGACAAAAATGTCCAAATGTCGCAATGTGTTGAACATGGTAACATTGAAATCTACCAAACATAGTAAAGTTGCACTGTGAGGAACAAATAGCATTGCAATGTGATGAAAATATAGTGTTGCAATATGACAAACATAGTAACGTCGCAATGTTATGAACATAGTAACATTGCAGTCTACGAAACAAGGTAGCATCTTAATATGACGAAAATAGGCATGTCGTTGGAATGTGGATGGTAGTGTCGCAATAAGACAAACATAAGTACATGTCACAATGTGAAATACATAAATAGATGTCGCAATGTGTCCCACATCACCCTGTTGTTGCAATATGGAAAATATTTCCTCACGTTGCAATGTGACACACATATTCTGACATCGTGTTGGCAGCCAATTCACTTTTTTACACAGTCTTATAAGCTGCCTACACCAATGTTTTACAAACATCAATTTTTCGTCACAATTTTCAAATAATGACACTTTTATTCTTTTCACCTACTTGCACATCTAGCTTCGTTTTGTTTTCACGACTGTAAGCGTGAAAACTTAGTCTTTCGAAGTCGCATTAAAATCATTGTTGAAGTGTCGTTATCTTGTCGATGTGCCTATTAAGCTTACTTTTCACTTATCATTACATAGTTGGCAAGATCTTTTGATTGGTATCTATGCTTCGATTGATTGTGACTTTGTATCATTAAGTTTGTAATGCATTGGCATTTTTATTTGACCTACTTGACTATTAGTTTCATGAAAATACATGGGGGTCATGGTCAAATCCTTCATATATATCTTTTTATATGATGCCTATGTTCGTATTTTCATAACTATTGGTATGTTGATTATATGAAGACCCATTGGCACGTTGGTTAAACTCTTGATATGAGCTGTTACAATGCATTGGCGCATGGTTAAATATTTGCTATTGGTTTCAAATTGTATGTTGATGGCTTAAAACTATAGCATAACGTTGATTGCGCGCATTGGTTTATACACTTAACATTTGTTTCATTGGTCGGCCAAGTGACATGATTGTTGAACTATGCTATGGTAGGTAGAACAGCTATACGTCGGTGGTTGTACATTAGCAATGACTATTATGCATGGCCAGTAAATAACTCCACCACCTTCGCACGCTGCCATTAATGCTTATCCCTTATCCTCGTTCCCCTCTGTTAGCTCGGATAACCCTTTGTGCATTTTTCTCTTGTGTGTGCTATGATCCAAACCCTGGACTTACCGTGTGCTCGACTCCATGGCACCAGTCGTGCGAATTGAGCCAAACAGCAACCAAGCCTTGCTATTATTTGACAATAGCCGGAAAGACTTGGAGGATAACGGGTGGCTTACCTTTGTACAACGATTTGAGTGTTTTAATCTAGTTGTGGCACAACAGTTCTCCCTGAATTTTGATGGCTGTAGAGCAAAGGTGGGCGACATCCAATTGGAAATCAATGAGGAATTTATCAGTTCTGCTACAGGGTTACCATCCTCGGGCCAGCGTTGGTTCAAAAATTCTAAGGTCGAGGAGGTGCCATGGCCACTATTGTTCCTCTCACGCAAAGTCACATATTGTGACAGAGGTATGCCCATATCCTTGCTTAAACCATGATGGCACGACCTTTTGATAATATTCAAGCAATTTGTGACCTGTGAAGGTCGATATGGACTCGTTTTTCTCTACCACCTGCGTTTGTTAATGAATTTTATGGGATACTCGTTGAATATGCCTTTCTACTTCCAGTGTAGCCTATATAAAATGTCAAAAAGTTTTAAAAAGGAGAAAGATGACAGTAGCCTGTTCCACCATGGACTTATTAAACTTATCATTGTTTATCACTTGAGTTTACATGGTGATAGCTGGGGAGCTTTCATCACTCGAAATGGTTTTGATAACAAAGACCCTGTCCAAGTTGACAAGCCTGTGGTGACTGAAACAAAGGTCCAACCACCTGTGCCCTTCCATGTCCTACTTCCTTCTCCTAAACCCTCAGTCGACCCTGATATTTGCCTACCAGATGTTAGAACGAAGAAATTTGAGACTGTTAAAAGGCCTGTAAGCAAAAAGGCTAAAGCAAACCCTACCGCTAATGCCAAGGGTAAAAAGAACGCTTGACTTATTTCGAGAATGGCTAGGACCAAACCTAAACCCTCGGTTGAGCAGAAGCCTATAATCCTTAGTGAGGATTCGGACTCTGACATAGAATGTTTCCTAACTAGTGAGTACCCTTACTCATAGGGTTTATGCCCCAAGCCACCTTATGATTTCGTGACGAATCTTCCCCCTTTCCTAAAGAATAATCCTAGCTACCCTGGTATTAAAATCCCTAACGAAACCCTTGGCAATGTGACCAATCCCTCACATGCATTTTCAAATCCCACACAACCTTCCTATGACGAATGTGATTTGTGGTTGGAACGATACTACATTGATGTTCCCATACTCCAATCGAAAATCTAATCATTGGAAAGCCAAGTTGCAGTGTTGACCAACCAAAGAGACAAGCTCCAAGCAACTGATAGGAAGTAGAAGACAACTGGCTCTATCATTTTCAAGAATGTTGAATCAGCCATAGCTGTTGTCAACTCCAAATTGTCATGATCAAGCTGTTTGCTCACCATACAGGTATGGATTTTGATATCGTTTTAGTTTTGTGAATGACCAGGATTAATATAGTGATTGGAATTTGGTCTTCGAATAGCTCTATTTATATTTCAAAATGGCTCTGTCATAATGTGTTCATCCTGTATGATTTTCACTTTGCTAAAAATAAATGGAATTTTGTTTTAGATACATGAGTTGATCATCCCCAGTTTAGCCATTGACAGATTTTTATTGGATTTGAATGGTCTTCGTTTGGATTTGATTTGTTCGTTTGTCTGATGGAGTTAACGAAATTCATGGTTTATTTTTGGATTTGTTTCGTATCCACTCAGAACAAGAAGTTTTCACGCTCAATTTAGAATACGATCATGTTTGGATTTGATTTCGTTATGGTTCATATGCTGTTATTGGCAAACAATTTCAATGAGTTTGGTTGTTACGATCTTGTAATATGTTGTTTCATGTAATATTATAAGAAAAGGAATACAACTCTGTTCGGTTTCAATTTGGAAAGAACTACTCTGTTTCGCATGAAAACAATGCTCTCATCTAAGTCTGTGCAAATGCGCCTGAATCGTGGAATGGTTTTGATTCGTAAAAATTATCTTAAAACCTTAACTGTTCAATTCACTCTTATTTTGATTGGATTATCCCATATCTTGAGCTGGCAAGGTTGTTTTATGAGTTGGATTTGGATTATAATTGTTGCTCTGTTTGATTTTAAATTTGCAAAATGAATTGGCTGACCTAGGTTATCTCTACCAAATCTAGTTATAATTCGTTTGAATGGAACGATTTTAATCAAAGTCAATCGATCTTGTTTGCCCAATTTGCAATAACAAATGATCGGATAATTCTTACGAATTCTGTTACCAATTAATTGATCCTGTTATGATTTCATTTGAATTGATTTTCGCGTCAGCTTGAGTTGATCCACTCACGACATCAATCGTTTGCTATGTCATTACAGTTATGACGATTTGAAAATGATCTTGTTGGATTAAATCATATCTTCTATTGATTAGGCAACATAACAATTGCCTACGATTTGTTTTGATTATATCGGTTTCAAGTTGACATCAAACGATTTCACAACTATTAATTATGATTCTGTTCGTTCGATTTTGTGGTAATAAAAGAAACATAGTATGCGTATCTCTATGATGTTTTGATTGATCTTGATCCTGTTTGATTTCGAATGGCATAACCATTTCAATTTCAATGATTCGTTTTCAAATAGTTATTGGATGTTAATTGAATTTAATTCTTTAAAAAGATTTTCAATCAATTTTAATGTTGATTCTGTGTCTTATTTAGACCAGCTACAGAATCAAAAGATTCTGTAGCTAATCTATAGAATTAGATTTTTATCATTTTATTAATAAAGGATCCTTCTAACTTGTCTATTTTTGACCCTTTTCAGGTAAATTCGAATTGCATGGGACATGTTGGATAGTCTAGGGGATATTTGTGTGTTTTAGTTTTATTTTAGGTTTCTAGTTTAGTTGTGTTGGTCACTACAATTGTTAATTAATTCAAACAATCAAGTGCCATATAAATTGTCAACCCAGGGAAGTCTGTTTATTTCAAAGGTAACCACGCACTATATATGCTCATTTCCAAAAGCATCTTAGAGTTTTAGTAAATGAAACTATATTAATCACACTTGCCTTGAATGAACTGAAGTCCTAGCTTGAATTACAGAAAAGAAAACTACTTATTGTAGGGCTTGAAAAGATAATTAATCTAAATAACAACTGCAACATAAAAGAATAACTATTCTGTAACCAGAGAACAGGACCCTATTCCCAAGCAAGAACTTCGGCACTTTGTTTCTGATGAACACACTTTCATGAACTCATTAATGTATTGAAGGATTAACTATTCTAACAGATAACATGACCCTTTAACTCCTTCCTTTAAGCAAGAACCTTTAGCCCAATCTGTGATTAGCACACTTGTGAAAATAACTGAAAGCTAACTACTTCTAACAGAGAACATGACCCTTTAATTCCTTCCTTTAAGCAGGAACCTTTAGCCCACTCTCTGATTAGCACACTTATGAAAATAACTGAAAGATGATTACTTCTAACAGAGAACAGAACCCTTAATCCCTTCCATTAAGCAGAAACCTTTAGCTCCGGTCTCTAATTGGTGCACTCAGGGAAAATAATTGAAAGAATATTACTTATAACAGAGAACAGAACCCTTAATCCCTTCCATTAAGTAGGAACCTTTAGTTCTCATCTCTTATTGGTACACTTAGGGAAAATAATTGAAAGTTGATTACTTCTAACATAGAACAGAACCCTTAATCCCTTCCATTAAGCAGGAACCTTTAGTTCTTGTCTCTGATTAGAAAACCTCATAAATTCATCACACAAGCTTGCTAATTAAAATGATTATGAATTTCATGAAAACAATGTAACATTCAATGAAACAAAGTCCTTAACAAGATAGAGTTCAGTAGTGTTTCAACAAATCAGAATTCATTGACAGTAGTGTTTCAGCAAAACAAAAGTTAATCAAGGTGTAAACATAAATTATGCTAACACACTATAAAACTAACGGGTGAATCTTGTGAAGAAGGTGGGCCCTCCCTTTTCACAAGATTCCCCTAAGACGAAGAGGGTAGAGAAGGATGCTCAAAACAGTCTTTTATTCATCTATCAATGCATCACATTACAATATGAAAATGAAGTATGTCCTTCTCTGTGAAACTTTCTTAGTACAAAAAATAGATGTCCTCGAATGGTGATTTCCTCTTATTTAAAGAGGAGAATCCCTTCGGTACAATTGATCAACAAATTACAGGTGTATATCTGGGTCCTATTCTTAGTCGGATCGAATTTCTAAACTGGAATAGGATGTCCTAGTCTCTCGCAACAGCATGCTATTACAAGTGCTGAATGAGGTGTTGTTGTTAGGACTGGAGTGATAGTTTCTTGTTGCTGTTGTTGCATGTTGTTTCGGCATCGCAAATTGTGGGTTGTTTCAGCCACGAGATTTGTGCTCTTGATTGTTTCAGCACTTCTCATGTAGCAGTGATGGTTGGTGCTTGGATCACGATGTAGTTTTTGTAGTCAATCTATGTGAGTTTCTGTTGACCGCGAAATGTGTAACAACTTCCTTTGTGTTTCAGCATCATCGGTTTTGGACTGTGTAACAACTTCCTCTGTGTTTCATCATCGTGACCATGGACTGTAACAGCTTCCTCAACATCATAGATCATGAACTATATAACAGCTTCTGTGTTTCAGCATCGTCGACCATGGACTGTGTAACAACTTCTGTGTTTCAGCATCGTCGACCCTGGACTGTGTAACAGCTTCTGTGTTTCAGCATCAGGCTAATCTGCAGTTTGAACTGTTTTAGCACTTATACATTTCTAATCAATGGTTAAGTACGAGAGTGATGTAAAATATTATGCAAAAAAGATTAAACATATAGTAATGAGAAGGGACGTTGTATACCTTTGGAATGATAAGATAAAGTGATAATATGGGTTTAATTGTGGGTGATCAAGAGTGTAATAGTGGCAAAAAGTATGGGAAAAAAGGTACATTGTGTGGTCCTAACATCCCCCCCAACTCAAGGTGTTGCATGTCCTCAGGCAACTTCACTCTGAATCGGAGTCTGAATAACGACTCTGAGCGTGTAAGTTACTCAAGCAGTAACTGTGGGAGGTACTGTCCGTTGGTGCTCTGAACCCTTGGACCCATTGTAACCTTTTCCAAGCTGTTGTTTTTGTCTTCTTAGGCAGCTTATAATATATTTGATATCTTTCTATTGGTAGCCATAGGATAGGAAAATAAAACCGGTACCCTATCCAGCTTTCAGCACACTGCTGAACACACTGGATGTAGTTAGGTACCCTGGAGATTGTTACCTCAAGGTTAGTGGGGCTAAAAGGATTGTATTCATGTCTTTTCTTAGTGGATTGCTGCCAAAACAAGTTATTTGCCTGGAGGGCAGCAATCTCTATGGATCTGATGAAGTGATGACAATCCTGAAGCACCGTTGATTGTAGTTGCTGGAAATGTTCAATCATCCCTGGTTTCTTTAAGAACTGATAATATTTTGTGACAAAGGTGGCTGCATTCTATGGTTCTGTTCTGATCCAGAGAAGGTGGTTGTCTTCATTATGCTTGGCATCCGTGAATTCATCTTGCCAAATAATTTGATTGTGGAGAAAGGAGGTGAATGCCTGAATCTGGATGTCCCCGACAAGAGGATTAAGGTTCAGCTGTCTGTTCTCGGGGATGGCCTCGTTACGAAAATACGCCTCACAGAGGAGGTGCTGATCCCTAGCAGATGCTTCTGTAAAAGTTTTGACAAAATCTGCTGGGTATAGTACTGCATGGGGTTTACCTTCTGTGATTGATTTGTTCTGAAAACATGTGATTCGTTCCATAAGGAACAAGGAGTAGTTGCAAGATGGTTTCATTGTAGCCAATAGATTTTGTGTCAGGTCAAATACCAGGGCCAATCTTCCTTTCAATTCTTTGTTCTGTTTCTTCAGAGCACGAGCTTCCTGACATGTCTGCTCTAAGGCTTCCCAATTTGAGTAGGTATGATTTATCTAGATTTGCCTGTGCTCTTGTAGTCTTTTGGCCTGTGTTGCAGCATACTCTGTCTTCCATTTCTGTATTACTGCTTGCTCATCCCACAGCTGAGTCTGTGTTTCAGCGTTGCAAGTAGTGGGGTGAGGTAAGGTTTGAGTAGATTGTTCCACAAAAGTGTGGAGGTTGATCTGGCTGGGAGGTGTAAATTCCTCCATAAGCATTGTCTGTACAACTTTGTTGACAAAAGCAGGGGCTTCATTTGTTACAATGCAGGGCTCAGTCTTAATCTTGGGAGGTCCCGCTAGTTCTTGTGTTTCATCTATAGCTGGTTCTTGTTTAACAACTATAGCTGGTTCTTATGTAACAGCTATAGCTGGTTCTTGTGTAACAGCATGTTCTTCCTTTTTGACTACAAAAGTTGAAGGAGTAGGGGGAGCTCTTGACACTAGGACTTGAATTAACTTATAGCCTGCTTGATAGTAAATATTCCCACATTGACAACACATATATTCTTTACACAAGCTTTCTGTAGTCCCCTCTGACATGGTTGTTGTGCGAGCTAGGGTGTATAAATTTAGTTCCTTCTCGTATGCTTCCTTTTCCCTGGCTAGTTCTTGCTTGTATGCTTCCAATTCAGACTTTAAAAACTCATTTTCTTCTAAGATAGAGGCCATTTTTGGTTCTGGTTGAGAGGTGACTGGTTCTTGTGTAGCAGTCACAGTCGCACTGGTTGGTTTTTGTGGAGAAGCTACAGGATTGGTAGTTGCTTCTTGTGTTTCAGCTTCTTGATGTAAGGAGAGTAGTGTTGCAGCACCCTGGACCTCTGATTCCTGTATCTCAATGTCAATATCAGTAGCTGGTTCTTTTGTTTAAGCTGTAGCTGTTTCTTGTGTGGCAGCTATGGCTAGTTCTTATGTTTCAGCCACTGAATGAGTAGTTGGTTCTTGTGTTTCAGCTACGGAATGGGTAGCTGGTTCTTGTGTTTCAGCTATGGAATGGGTAGTTGGTTCTTGTGTTTCAGCTACTGAATGAGTAGTTGGTTCTTTTGTTTCAGCTACAGAATGGGTAGTTGGTTCTTGTGTTTCATCTACTGAATGAGTAGTTGGTTCTTGTGTTTCACCTACCTGATTGAAAATAGATGATGTTGCAATACCCTGGGCATCTGGTTCTTGTGTTTCAGTGCATGTGGGTGGAATAGGCAAAGATCCCAGGGTTTGGGAGGTTGGAGGTGTACGGGGTATTAGCCGGATGGGTTGGGGGTCTAGGGTAGTGGCAATAATGGCTGGCCTTGTTGAGGCCCTTGTTCGCTTCTTTTGTAAGAAGGGCGGAAAGAATGGAATTTGTTTTCGTTTACGTGGGGGTCTTTCCTCAATGACGGGATAGGGGGAATTATCTGGCTCAGAGTCATCACTAAGAATATGAAGGGTGGGAGTTGATGATTCTGGTAAGGTATGAGGCAGGCTTGGTATGGTAGGGGGATTGATTGGATTGATTGGTTCTGTGGGTGGGCTATTGGGTACTTCTGGAGAGTCTGGGGGGTTTTGCGGTTGTTGCTCCTGGAGATTTTGAGGAATTTCGGTAGCTTCTTGGGGGTTTATGGGTGGGTTGTTTAGTGGGGGGTTTTGTTGGGAAAAACCCCTTTGGATGAGCAGTTGCACAAGACGGTGATGGGTGAGTGAAAGGGTGAGATCTTTTGCCTTTCTGCAGTAATGCACCATATTTTTTAGACAACCCAACAAATAATAAGGAATATTCACCCGTCTATTATGTTGTAAATGAGATAACAGAAGAAAGTCGTGCTGATAAACTACCTAGTATCAGCCTTCACAGGTTAAGTAATGTTTGATGAATCTTGCAACTTCTGGCCATGGGGGTGGCAATGAGATGAGTTGAACACCCCTGCCTTTAAATTCAATTTGTTCTTCTGGCAAGAAGAAATTCTGCTGGGCATTCCGAATGATATGTTTACGGCTGAACATGTGAATGCCATCGGTAGGGAGGCCTGAGACCTATGCTATATCCTCTTCTGTTACTGAAATTCGGACCCCTAGAAAAACAGAATGGTCTTCTTGAAGGTTTTGAGTGAATTGCAGGACTTGTTGTTCATCATACCCCTGTAGTCTCTGAAAATAACTAAGCCATCCTACCTGCTGAAAGATTTGATAAGCTACTGGATAATGTTCTAACAGCGTTGTCGTGGTGGGTTTGTTTCGTATAACAGAGTCTCCCATAGCTACCAGCTCGGTAAAATACAGTGTCAAAGAGTTTGAGTAACAGCTTCTGCGCAGAGTGACTTTTCCAAGCGACGGTATGAAAAATGGTGGTAAAATACATGAAAGGGTGGTGAAATAGGAATGGCGGCGGTGAATTCGTGTGAAATGATGGTATAGAAGATTTGATGTGTCCTCCCCTCCCGTCAAGTGCGACTAATAATGATTGCACTCGAATGGTCATAATGATTTAGAATCTTCTCATTAACTATAGCTTAACTGTATTACATAAAATTTACATAACTCACCTTAACTTTCTATTCGTTATGCAAACAAAATAGCATGCATGTCCATGGAAGTCCTGTAGTGGTCATGGCGGAGACTTTTGATCTATTAGATGAATTGTATCAAAGATTTGCTGACTGGAAGGATGAACTATAGTATGAGAGCATAAAAGCTTGCTGACAGATGATGTTGAAAATTTGGTGTTTCAGCAACAGAAAAGACCGAGGTGAAACAATTGTTGGATGATGTTGTTTCGGTGATGAGAAAATGTGAAGAACCGCTGAACAATGGTGTTTTAGCAACAGGAGAAACGGGGCGAAACAATTGCTGGACGGTGTTGTTTTGCCGATGAGGAAATGTGAAGAACTGCTGAAAAAAATGGTGTTTCAACAAGAGGGAGCATGGTAAAATATTGTTGACAGTGGTGTTTCAGCAACGGAAAAAGGTGCAGGACAGTGGTGTTTCAGTAATGGGGAAAGTGGTAAAATTTCTTCAAACAGTGATGGGGGAAAAAGGTGTGGGGTTGCTGATGGTGATGTTACAATAATGAAGAAAAAGCAACGAGTTGCTGACAGTGGTGTTTCAGCAATAGAGGAAAGTCAAAAGTGTTGAACCATGGTGTTTCAGCATCGGAGGAAAGTCAAAAGTGTTGAACAGTGGTGTTTCAGCATCGGGAAAGCTTGTCTCTTTGTGAAGTAGGATCATCCTTTCCTAGTGGCCTGTGATTTGATCGGGAATCTGCAAAAATCGATTGTAACATGGTATTTCTTGATAGGGATTATTAGCAAAAAATCTAATCTAATACTAAAGAAATTAACTTAAAATAATTAATTGCAATGAGGGGTAGCAACCCCCTCTAAGAAGAGGAAATGGGCGTCTGCCATGCATGTGGCCTTAAAATATTCTTTGGAAATAGGGTGCTGGTACAGATGGAGCCGATGACCATTTACAAGTAACGGAGTTTTGGAGTCA
>JASDQU010104642.1:265021-294525 GCA_032191745.1 Picea mariana | reverse complement strand
CAATCATGATAAGACAATAATGAGTCATCTATACATTTTTCCAACAATGCATCATATACCAATGGAACCACATCGATCCATCTTCATCATGTATCAATGACAACTCATTGATCCATCTTCATCTATGCATTCTCATCAAGGACAATACATATTATATTACATCAATCAATCAATCTTTTGTCATCAATCAATCACTTGACATCAATCAATGACATCAATCAATCAAACCATTGGCATCAATGACAACATGATCCAACACATTGTTCTTTGCTTCAAGTTATTTTTCTCTTCATTCATTTGGATGTCATTCTCTGTCATTGTGTACATCGCAATGTTATGAACATAGTAACATTACAATCTACGAAACAAGGTAACATCTTGATATGACGAAATTAGGCATGTCATCGGAATGTGGATAGCAGTGTCGAAATAAGACAAACATAAGTACATGTCACAATGTGAAATACATAAATAGATGTCGCAATGTGTCCCACATCACCCTGTCATTGCAATATGGAAAATATTTCCTCGTGTTGCAATGTGACGCACATGTCCTGACATCGCAATGTGGCAAACACTTCCAAACATCGCAGTGTGTCGAAGATGGTAAACTTGCAATGTACCAGACATCATAATGTCGCAATGTGACGAACATATATGGACGTTGCAATGTGACAAACATTTCTAAACATCGTAATGTGTCAAACTTCGTAATGTTGCCATCTACCATGCATCGTAACATCACAATATGACGAACATATACAGATGCCCCAATGTGATAGGCATTTCCAAACATCATAAGATGTCGAACATAGTAACAATGCAATCTACCAAACATAGTAACACCGCAATGCAACGAATATATATGGATGTCACATTCTAAAGAACATATACGCACATCACAATGTGACGAACAATTACTAACATCGCAATCGGACGAACATAAATTGGTTTTCTAATTGGACAAATTCAATGCAATAGACATTTACAAATGTCACAATGGGACAAACACAACCTATTGTCCCAATTTGATGTACACAAACTAATGTGTCGATGTGAAAATCATTTTCCGATGTCGCAATGTGACGAACATAACCCACTATCGAACTATGACAAAATTATTCCGTTGCCATATTGTGAGAAACATAAACCTTCGTCGTAATTTGATGACCATAACCTTATGATGTCAAGTGACAAACAAAAGCTAATGTCACATTCTGATGAACAAAATCGTATGTCAACATGTGGTGAACAAAAGCTGATTTGACAATGTGATGAACAAAAACTCATGTTGGCATGTGACAAACAAAACATGATGTCGCAATTTGAAAAACACAATCTAATCAACATTGCAATGCAATAGTGTCATAGTAAACTACAGTGAACATAATCAACATGGCCCACCATAATGAGATCCACATGGTCAATGAAGGTCATCCATGGGCATGTTCAACGATAATAAACATTGATCAACCATAGTCAACCATGGTCATGGTCAACCTCACTCAACCATGATGAAGGACAACCAGGGTCAACCATAGCCAACCCTTCCTTCCCAAAGCCAACCAAGGTCTACCAAAGTAAACCATGGTCATGGTCAGCCATACTCAACCATAGTCATTTTCAATTCGGTATTATTCTATTAATACTTAAATAATATATTATTAATGTATTACTACTTTAGTAATGTATTTATTAAAAATGTATGAATTCATTAATTAATTAAATTAAAACATTACAATATACATCAATGTCATTCGTAAAATGGCTTACAAGTTAAAAGAAAAATCTTGAGTAATGAAAGGTGGTAAACCACCATAAGATTGGAAACTATGTATTATATCTAGATCTTGTGTAAAAGTATTCAGAGAGATGAGTTCAATGAAAGGAACGTTACCCAACCATCAAACCGTAAAGAAGTTATTACAGAGACATACGACTGACATTCCACACTTCCTTTCTACAGTTAAATTCAAGCATTAGAGTTCATGAGCTTACCCGGTAATAGAGAAAGCCAAGAAGACGTGTAAAATTGTGCCTGCCTTATGCAAAGCAGGAACACCATTGTCGTCGGTAGTTATACGCAGAGCGGCGTTGCAGAGGTTAACTCAGACAATCTTTTACGAAAGTGCACAAGCCAACCAAAGGAGAAATGGAGCATTAGATACCCAAGTTCCCTCGTATCGTAGATAAATGGTGACCGAATGCGTCGGGTCCTCAGGCCATGTGACAGTCGACACCTGGTATATTCATTTTGGTCATAATGACCTAGGACAAATATCGTGCAGGAAAGCTCATAACTCCCAACCAGAGAATTCAACGTAGTTCCCAACCAGAATTAACTATGCATTGAATCGAGCCACTAACCTTGTTAGTGATAATCCTTGTCATGAAATCGAGTAGCTTCCACGATCGACATTGAGATGCAAGGTGATGACATGTCGTGCCAGGCAGGTTCCTAACCCCCACGTTAATATGTGTGTCCGAGTGACCCTTTCGTTGTTCAACTGGTGTATCTAAAGCCCACTAATTACTGTATTTAAAACCACTAGCTTCCGCCAAAATATATACAATGTGTGGATGCTTGATTTAAGAGACTTCAATATTCATTGGAAGAGACTTCCCCCATTGCCAAGGCTGTGGGATTATGTGTACGCTTTATCTTCTTTAAATGGAGATGGAAGCAGCTATATATGGCAGCAAACACACAGTGATTCCTCAGAGGCAGAGGGCTGGAAATTGGGTGCATTAAGGAAGGGGGAAGACAAAGAAATGAATTCATTGAATTGTGAATGGTATTGGGAATATGTTAATGTTAATACTCGGCCTCCCAGGAACTTGAACTTTGATATAATGTCGCAGAGGCTCCCACTGTATGTTGAGATTCAGCTACTGCATGAATTCGTGAATGACGCCATTGTTATGAAAAGACTTTATATGAGATGTCCGATCCCGGATTACACTCTTAATTATGAGATGTCTGATTATAGTTACATTTTCGTGCTTCCTGATGGCCGTATTAGTGAATGCAGTTTGTGCTCCATCACAGTTGGGGGTAGTCGAATCTGGACACAGAAGGTAGGATTGGATGAGGAGAGGACCAGAATTGTGGAAGAACATGAATGGAATGATTTTGTGGAGTACTGGAATGATGAAATGAGACGCCAACGGAAATGGCGTGTCCCCTCTCGAGAAAGGAGCGCAATCAAAGTCTTCACGAGGTATAATCAATGGAGGCTAAAACAGAAAGTAGAACTTACAGAGAAAAAAACACACGACGAGGTTGTAAATGAGCACTCCACTATTAGGGTGGCGCAAAACGGGCTTATATACGGATATTCATACCTGGGTTCAAGGGTTGAGAGAGCTCCGTAATATATCTCAAACGGCATCTGATAAAATGGTTTAATTTTGGCGACCACGATTTTCATAGCAATTTCACCATTTTTAAAATAGCATGCTTTTGTTCTTCAAAACAGGATTTTATTTTTAAAAAACGAAGTTTCAGGATAACATAATTTGTAGTTTAAACAATTTTTACATTAAAAAATTTATATTTTTATGACTTTGAAAAAATAAAATAAATATCCTTATTATTATGGCTTAATTAAAATTTGATTTTTATGAGAAAATATGCTTAAAAAATAAAATAAATATTTCATTATTACAATAAAATGCTTACACTTATTGGAAATGGGTATATTTAACGATCTTTTAAAAATTCAAATAGTATGGTTATTAATTGAAAATGCTGACTCTTCTTAGTCCTTTCAAATCAATGAATAAAATATCATATTAATAACTTTCTTGCAAGTAGTTTCATATTCTCCATGGAAATAGTGTCAGCTTAATGAATTATGTCTTTTCAAGAAAGTGGTGTAGACCGTAATGAATTCCAAATTCCAAAAGTGGCAAACGTAATGAATTCTTCCATAAATGAATTCCCACCGCCATCAATGCAATTGTAGGATAATATTACTGTATTAAATGCCCAAGATTGCTGCCATGTATCCCAAGGGAGCATTGAGTTTCAGAATCAAACCGGGGAAATACGGCTTGAGCTTGATTCTGAAACCGAGTTTGAGCGGGAAACCGAGTTTGAGCTTGACGCAGTTGAGAAGCAATCGGCTAGCCGGAAAGATGTTGATATCAATTCACGACATTGGTGGACTTATGGGAATAAAACGACAACGTAATTCCTACACTTATGAGATTGTTTACTTCTTACATTATTAATAAATGTCATATGCATATAAATTGGATCGGTTGGGTTCAATACACCCTCATACTCATTTCTCCTTCTATCACCATTTCCCCACTAGGTTTTTTTTTTTTCAATACTCAGAAAGTAGGAAACTGAAGTCTTCAGGTGATTTGTTGTCCAATGAATTTTTAAACAATGTCCTAGAATTAACTTAACCTCATGAAGCATTAGGGTGTAGTATTTTCATCAAATTTGAAATGAATTGACATTTAACAGTGTTTATTGTCTCACAATATTCAATATTTATCCTTTTCCTTTCCTTTTAACAGAGAAAAGTATCCATCAATCCATACCATGTGATTTGTTATGAATTGTGTTAGAGTATATATTTTTCTATGTTTCATTAAGACACAAAAATATACCATGGGTTTTGAATTTTCTTTTCTCATTTGTAGGTTAATTATCACATAGAGTCTCTAAATATTCGCACCTCAAATAATAATATATTTGTAATAGAGACCCCCTGCCTGTTCCTCGGCAGGGTTCACTGACCTCCCGGTCAATGATCGTTCGTTTTCTACACTGAGCTGGATTAGCTCATTCAAGTCTTGGTTGGAACCTCAAATTAAACAATCCATACATCCTCCACGAAAACCCCACCTGCGTAAATATGTGCCAGGCGCGAGTCTTCACCTCCACACGACCACGACGTTACAACCTCGGGCCATGGCAAGAGGCGCCTTTCACAAATCGGGACTTCGGGAGTGTTGGCGTGATACAAACCCAACACCCAAAATATATGAAACCCTGAACTCTGATTTGAGCCTAGCCCCACTGCTAGCTCCTCCCTTAACTCACATCCATATGACCACAAATGTGACCAATGACCACAAATATGACCACAGCCTCAACCCAATAGGGATTTCAGAATTCACGACTTCCTGATTCCTGTGCAAGCACTCTTGGACTTTCAACCTCCAAAACCCCGAAAAGGGCTACCGGATGGCAAGCTCCTTCATTGAGCCTTGTCCACGTGACCTTTTCCTATTGCTTAGGGATACTCCTCCGAGCACTTCGGCTTTCGCGATTCTGGGGAATCGCGATGCAACTCCATCCTCTTGCCCTTCAAAGTCCCAACTCCTAGAAACCCGATGACCTTGATCTATGGTGCAGATATGTCGCCGACCAATGGTCACGATTTTGTCGGCGTTTGCCTTTCACAATTTTGGGGAAGTCTTCCCCTCTGATTTCCCGGTGCCCAAATCTTCTATTGGTGTAGATCTATGACACCTATCACCCCGTATACAACGGTCCAGAATGATTTCGCGATTCCAGCGATTTCGAGTCCTCGCTCTTCACCACCCTTCTATGCCTAAGTCTCGAAACCCCGATGACTTCCAAATATTCACCATCTGCCCTCCACAATGAACGGTCATGAGTTATTTTGGGATTTTGTAATACTCAACTCCGAGCATGCTGTTCTCCAACCCCGAAAACCAAAATAAGAAATCCCCCCTTGTGTGCAAGAAGTTATATTCCGCGTGCCTCCTGCAGATCTGACGGATGTCACTCTATGCACTCAGATCTGACGACTCAAAACCACTCTCTCTCATTCTTCCCTTCCCACGTCTAGACATGGATATCAATGGTCCATATCTTCTCCTCTGTAGCTTATCCGATGGTTGTCGACGCTCCTCCTCCTGAGCTTGTGTTTCTCTCAAACTTAGAATATTCCTAAGCGTTGAAGGTCCCGTCCTTCTGTTGTTCCCCTGCGAGTCATGTAAACCTTGGGTTTCTATTGCGTTCTAGAAACGCTATCCCTTTTGAGCTTTGTCAACTTTTCTCTATTTCTAAGGCGCTTGGCCTTTCTCCACGTCTTCTTCCGAAGACTTCTTGTGTTCCTTCTCGCACACTTTCAATGCACTTGACCTCCTGATCTTCTTTGAACGTGAAACAAGTTCACTCCACGCTTTCTCCTTGCGCTTCACCAGCCTTCGCATGGCCGTCGTTCAACACCTTCAATTGAGTTTTTTCCTGGTGCACTCCTTGCACAAATCTTTGCCCTCCTTGAGATTCAACTGCTCGGACCTCAAAGGTATGTGTCTCTTCTATCCCTCGAAGAGATGCAAGTGTCCTCTTGGCAACTCCCGCTCAAGCATACCTTGCTTAGCCAACATAGTGTTTAGTAACGCTGTGAGTGTCTTCTCCTTTACACTTCTCTTATTTCAGAACTCTGAATAGAGTTCTTAATCACGTGCACTCTATGCACTTGCTCAATGCCCTCTTGGCAGAGCTTCACATAATTCTCACAATTTTGTCTTCTATGTGCCTTCCTCTGCACAGCCTTCACATCCAAGATGTTCAACAACCTTGACGATTATCCACTTAAGATGATGATTCCTCTGGTACGCGCTCCTGACATGTCTCTGTCTAAATTCCGAAGAACTCATAAGTTCACTCTTGCATTGGCTTAAAGAAACCTTAGTATTTTGTAATGCGACCTCTTGCATGAAGCCACAAAGAACCAGACTGAAACCAACAAACTCACAAATAGATAGGAAGATCTATCTATCTCCTGCAGACGAAATCTAACATACATATACAACGTTGACACATGAAAGAGATATTCATTCATAAACACACAAAGACTCAAGTGCAGGAAAAACTGCTCTTTTTATTAATAAGAATGTCTGTTACAATCTGGGTAAGCTCGGATTGCTACAGAGTCTCGACCCTCTGCTCTCTTCCTTTTATACGTCCTAGTTCTGATCAATACAGATAAAAAATATGTTTTTACAACAAGGCGTTCCTCGATCTCTTCCCTCCATCTCACCTACTCTCATAAATTACATTGAATTACATTCAATGGCTATCTACTCCGAATCAGACCTAGATCTCAGCCTTCCAACCATTAAAGGTGACTCTAATTCTTGCCTTCTCAAAAGAACAACTTTGGCTCTCTCAGCCTTACAAACATTAATTTTCATTTAATTACAATTTTAAATTTGAAAATAGAGAGGGTTGATGCCTCTCTTCTCCTTGAATGCGCGTTGTGATGTGTTAGCTGGCCGGTGCATGCTGGGAGAAGCGATGCTCCTACATTGCATGTAACGTAAATCACATTAATGCTGATGAAAGAAAATATTAGCAGTGTCATTATTGTAACAAATATTTTGAAATTGAGATTTAATATGGGTATATTTTGAAACTATGATTAAATGTGGTTATAATGACTTTTTAGGAATTATGACAAATTCTGTCAATCCATGACGTCTTAAGAATTATGCAATTCCCTATTTCACTATAGAGCATGCGAGAGTTTTTCCTTATTTTGGGGCCATCTCTTAAACCCCCACTATGATGTGATTAAGTCTACCTGCAAAATATATGACACATATCGAACAAATAACAATCATCCCTACATCCTCTAATTTCTTTACAAGGAAATCAAACCTAGGAGTGAGATGAGTTGCACTTCCCCAAATATCATATCTTCTCAAACTGAAATTCAAATACCCTAAAAATATTGGTTTCAAACACCTTAGCATGTCTTCCACAAAATATCCTTCCCAAAAGCCCATTATGTCTTCATATGGACAATATAAATTAATTGATGTGACCATTTCTTCCAACTCTTGAGAGAATGGATCAACACCTATACCTGAACCAAATATTATGGAGCTGAAAAGTACCCATTAAGTATTCACTAGATATACCTACTACGTCTACAAAAATAAATTTCAAATCACCTAACAACTTTTCCAAATCACTCTAGATCTTTGTCCCTTCGCTTGTTTATTGATTCAATATCACATCAGCCTTATGGAGCTCCAAAATTCTTTTACGGGATTTGTTCTTTTAGAGGATACTCAAAACTCACATGTTAACTAACATGAAAATCATGGAAACACCTCCTCTGTGGTTTAGCACGATCCAAGAGCCTAAGTAAGAGTTTTTATCCCAAGACAAATATCCCTTTTGTCTGTAGATTTTTTCTGTATAAAATTAGATTTCTCCTCTCCATAAGCTTATAACCTCCTTGCCCCCTGTCATACTTAGTCCTCCTTCAATCCCAAAATTTATAGGCCATGTGGAAATTTTATACACCCGAGATCTGTCCAATTTTCCAAGCCACAATTTTGAGAACCCTCCTTACTTGAAAGTAAAGGAATTGAGTCCATATTATACTAACCCAGTTCATTTGCAATATGTTTATAGAGAGAAGTGTCCTCTTTAGGTTGCACTATTTTCTCTTTTCCTTCTCTAGAAGATGCTACCAAACTACCTTTTGGAATTTGAGATTCCATTCCCTTTTTGTACAAATATTTCTCTTTAAATTTAAAACAAATTGTTTTAATTTTGGAATTTTCCTTATCCATTATGCCTTAGAGTTTTCCACCTCTAAATACATTCTCTCCCTCAAGTAATTTCCCTAGTTATCCTTAGCGTTCCTTTTGTCCACACTTATCTCATGCATCCCTTCGCTTTTTACCCACATTTTTTTTGGAGAATTTTCGTATAAATTTGATAGCTACATAACCATACTTGTGACATATAGCACACTAGAATTACACACCCAAGTAGTGAAGAAATTGATATTGAAACCAATTCCCCCTACCGAGAATAATTTCAAGCACTCATTGCATAGCCAAGTAGTGAAGAACTTGATTCTTTTAATGGAACTATGATCAGATTCTATAAAGTATTGTAAAATACTATGTTGCTTTCATTTTCCTGACCTAAACTTTACTCTCGCAAGCATTTTTCACTATTTAATTTCCTTGATATACATGTGTTCTCTTTACAAACAAAGCAAAAAGAGGGGCTTTTTCTAGGAAAATAGTGTTTACATTGAAGATTGACTCAATTTTTGGTTATATGATGCAAGTGAAAAGAATACATAAAATAAGAATATGATGTAAATGAAATGAATACATAAAATAAGAAAAACATATGAGTTTGGAGATGAACCATATGGTTATGGTATTAGTGTTGTGTACATTTCCTTGATAAACATACTGTGGTGGACTTCATGAATTCTAAATATTTTTTATGATTTGGTGCTATATTGGTTTTATAAGCAATATAAAAAATCGTTGGATATGATACCGAAACCCACATGGAATGATATGTTATACACCATGTTTTATTAAGGATTGCAATGGTATATCGTTGACATGGTTATGTTGTTGAGAAAAGCATATATAATACAAGTATGAAGATTCGTGGTTACTTCGTGTACCACAAATATACCACCCAACACATTGTGTATCCAACTTAAATTCGAGCTCGCGTTTTGATACATGATACAGTGGAATCGACCCAACGTTGATCACATTAAGTATGGTAGGTGAATATTGACGGTAGATGTGTTGCAATGGATATTATACTTAACAAGATATTGCCACATGGAAGTTGATTTCAATTCAATATTACCAACATTCATTTTCACATGCAAAACCACCACTTGGTCAACTTATGGTTATTGAAATGGATTTTGATTTGGATCACAATCATTTCTTTGTGGTTTTGTTCGGATCCAAAGCTCTGCTCAAGATTTCTATGGAGGACGAAGGCTTCTGTCCCTCAAACCTGGCGATGGCTTTGGTAATCCGTCGACCAGCTAGAAAATGGAACTAAATATCGACGCTTCACTTGCAAGGTAACAACCTACATACAGATGGAACTAAATGTTTGTGTGTTGGTTTGATTTGTTTTTTCAAAGCCATCTTTGTCACTCTGTTTGGTTTGTTCGCATTGTCATATCATTTTATTTGCAATATTTCATGACCATGCAATATTTCATGAAGAACTTCACTTGGTATTTCACATGTCATCGCGAGATGCATAACCAGAGAACTAGAGCGTCTTAAAACTTTACAATCGGGAGCTTCGCTCTACCATCGATACTTACAAAATACAAAAACAGAGCCTATATACTCAGGAAAATTCACCTAACAGAGGCATGCCCAGTCACCCAGGGCTCGGCATCTTTTCAGTCAAATTCATACTGAAATCCTTCTTCACACGCCACCTTAACTATGAATGGCTCCTATAAGGAGGGTTGCTGAGCCATTAAGTGTTGAGCGAGCATCTGTAGACTTCTTTGTCTCTTCGAAGACTTTGGCATGGCTTATTTGGAAAAAATGGTACATAGGACCCCTTCGAGCAGACCTCTTTCCAGACCCTCCATATCTCACACTTAATGAATGAAGGGAGGCTTCAACCAACCGTTCATGCCTTCATTTACTCCAAGCGAGACACAGGATTGAGATCGGATCCTATGGCACCTGGAGGTCACGACGATCTCCTCTGTAACTGAACTCGGTGCCTTTGGCCCCTCTGGCACAACTCTCTTTGTCTCCTAAGTGACCACGGGCTATGACCTTGTGCTTACTCCCAAAGGTGTTTTTGGAATTCGCGGATATGAAGGGGATGATCCATGCTTCTTGAAATCGCAATGAGAGAAACCCTGAGATGGCTTAATCTGGTGCCACGCGTCCTTCAAATCTGACGGTCCTAAATTCACCCGATGCTGCTGTGGGCCCTAGGTCCTGGATGCTCTCATCACTTTGTGCATCGGGGATATGAGGGAGCTGCTTCTTGTGCTTCGAAATCGTGATGGGCGAGAAGGAGGGGAGCCTAATCATGCACCAGGTGTCCCCTTCAGATGGACGGCTGAGACTGCTCCTCGATATTGTGGGCCCACCTTTGGGCACTTTCAGCGCTTCGGGGTTCGGGGTTTCGAGATGTACAACGACATGAAACCTTCACCCTTTGAACTCACGACTGCCGAAAAGCCGACACAACTATATCTCGCATCACGCATCCTTTGGACGGACGGCTGCTATTCTTCCCTGCATATAATATGGGCACGATCTATTTACGCTATTCTCGACGCAACTCTGCTATCCGCAATTTCCCGCCGGCCATTGATCTTCTCATATGGGTGGATCCGGACCATTGACACTATAATTTTGCCCGCTCGCTTGATTTTAAGTCTGAAAAGGACTTCCTCTATGCGCTGCGCTTGGGTGCTCCTCGTGCAACCTGCAGACCTGGATATCCCGATGCATGACTGATATCTTATTATAGCCAGAGAAACCATCGATCATGGAGATCCTAGATGCTCCAGTTACCCTCTGTAATATGTGTTCCATGTTGGGTAGGGGATAATTGTCTTTCTTTGAGCTCCTATTCGGGTTCCTGAAATCGACATAAAGCCTGATTTCTCCACTCTTCTTTCTGACCGGAACCGAATTGGCCACCCATTCGGAGTAACTCAAGGGGACGATGATATGGGCCTCTAAAAAATTCTTCACTTCTTTCTCCATGACAGGCAGCAAAAATGTTAGCGCAAAAAGTCACCCCTAGATTGCAGCAGGAGCACAGCCCGACACCCATCAGTTTGTGTCAAGATTTGTTTAATGGGGTGATCGATTGGAAGCCAACTCAAGACCGTGTGGTTCTAACTCTGAAACTAGGCTAGGTAGGCATGGGCAGGTGAGGTCTTAATCAACCCTCAGACAGTAAGTTGTAGTAAGGGTGAGTAGGGGGAAGACTTGTATCAGAGAGGTGCAAAGGTGTGTCGTAAACATCAGGTTTCTAACAGGCTGTGGGAGAAGACATCTAAATGCAAGATCTTCTTGCATTCAAATGCAAAATGCCAAAGAATACAACAATGGAACAATAAATCCTTTATCCTAACATGATTGCAATAATTCGCATGAATCAGTCGTTCACAAACTCTCTCAGCATAACATGAAAATTAGATGGAGTAAGAAAGATTGTCTGTCATAAAACAAGAAATCTCACATACAGTTGCATAGCCAGAGAACTAGAGTGTGTTAAAACTTTACAATCGGGAGCTTTGCTCTACCATCGATACTTACAAAATACAAAAACTGAGCCTATATACTCAGGAAAATTTTCCTAACAGAGGCGTGCCCAGTCACCCAGGTCTCGGTGTCTTTTCAGTCAAATTCGTACTGAAATCCTTCTTCACGCGCCACCTTAACTGTGCATGGCTCCTGTAAGGAGGGTAGCTGAGCCATTAAGTGTCGAGATATCATGTGCAAACTTCTCTATCTCTTTGAAGACTTCAGCATGGCTTCTTTGGAAAAAATGGTACATAGGACCCCTTCGAGCAGACCGCTTGCCAGACCCTCCATATCTCACACTTAATGAATGAAGGAGGCTTCAACCACCTGTTCATGCCTTCATTTACTCCAAGCGAGACATAGGATTGAGATCAGATCCGATGGCGCCTGGAGGTCACGATGATCTCCTCTGTAACTGAACTCGGTGCCTTTGTCCCCTCTTGCACAACTCTCTTTGTCTCCTAAGTGACCACAGGCTATGACCCTGTGCTTACTCCCAAAAGTGTTTTCGGTGTTCACGAATATGAAGGGGCTGATCCATGCTTCTTGAAATTGCGATGAGAGAAACATTGAGATGGCTTAAGCTGGCACCACGCGTCCTTCAAATCTGACAGTCCTAAATTCACTCCACGCTTCTGTGGGCCCCAGGTCCGAGACGCTCTCATCACTTCGCGCATAGGGGATATGAGGGATCTTCTTCTTGCGCTTTGAAATCATGATGGGCGAGAAGGCAGGGAGCCTAATCACGCACCAGGTGTCCCCTTTAGATGGATGGCTGAGACTGCTTCTCAATATTATGGGCCGACCTTTGGACGCTTTTGGCGCTTCGGGGTTCGGGGTTTTGAGATGTACAATGACATGAAACCTTCACCCTTTGAACTCGCAATTGCTGAAAAGCTGACACGACTAGATATCGCGCCACACATCCTTTGGATAGACGACTGTTATTCTTCCCTGCATATAATATGGGCACTATCTATTTTCCCTATTCTCGGCACAGCTCTGTTATCTTCGATTTCCTGCCATCCATTGATCTTCTCATATGGGTGGATCCAGACCGTTGACACTACAATTTTTCCCGCTCACTTGATTTTAAGTCCGAAAAGGACTTCCTCTATGCCTTGCACTTGGGCATTCCTTGTGCAACCTGCAGACCTGTATATCCCGATGCCGAAGACAAGTAATGTTGCTAACACCTTCAGTGCCGAATTTCCTTTAACCCTGCGCACACCTGCAATAGCAGTCCTTCAACTCTTGCTCAGGTTTGCAACCATGAACATCACTCGGCCTGCGCACCCCTTGCATGGCTCCTATGCCCAACTGCACCTTTGGGTGAATGAGAACAAAATCTAAACTACCTGAAACCCTTGTCAACGCCATCCTTGCAGACACTTCAACTACATCCCTTGCAGGAACTCTAGCTCAGATAGAGAAACAATTGAAACTCATTCCTTCTTCCCTTCAGACTTCAGTCTCAAACATGAAATCATATACACAGCATATAAAGCAAATGTATAACAAGAAGAAAACATTCATGAGCATATCATTCAACATCAACATACAAAGAGTAGACACAAAACCATGAATATGAATCAAACTCTTCTATATATTCAAATATTTGTACATGGGTGTTCATACACAGCTCTCTGCATGCTCTTGCTCAAATGATGCCAACTCTGATTATTGTTACAATACACAATGAGGGTGTCTATATCTTTTTTCCCTCTTGCGCTCTACAACTGTCTAATCTAGAATTAAAATTCTATCTACATGTATTAACTATAATAAATGCCTTCTACCTACTAAGGATGAGAGCTAGTGGCTCAAGGTCCGTTTACATTGTACAAGTGTGCCTCTTTTGAATGACTTCATTTAAGATCGCGCAACAACTCCAAGGTGATTTTCAAAAATTTTGATGGTGCTTGTCCAGTTTTCTCCTGCCTTCCACGCTGGCTCGCTTGATGTGGGAGATGCTCCTGCATCAAAGACCCAAGCCTCAAAAAGAAACAAAGGTCTTTTTCCACACTCGTTATCGTATTCTTCAAGAAAATTTCGATTTTTAAAATTCGTTGTTTATGAGTGTACTAAGAATTACTAGAGTATAACAATAATGTTGATAGCAAGAGTTATCTTTCAAATGAAAAAATGGGAGGTCAAGATTTTGGTTTGCATAAGGTGTATCTTACTCTTTGTTCATTGAAGCAAAAGTCGTTATTATTTCCACCATTATCTTGTCTAATCTCTATTTCGGTTGCAGATATTAATACAAACATCCAAAAGCATTCATAGAAGCCTCTTGTAGCTTTGTGAGTCTAAAATATTTTATTCTTCATTTACATATAAGCCAAATAGTCTCTTAAACACTAGTTGTTTATGCAAGAACATGTTTCTAGTGCATAATTTCATAGAATTCTGAAACGATTTAAGACTGTCATTCTAACGTAGTGATGAAGAAATATTGAATAAAGACGACTGTTTTTTTTGTTATTCATAGTTATTTGCTTCAAGTTATTTTTCTCTTCATTCATTTGGATGTCATTCTCTATCATTGTCTACATCATATTTATATTTTTATTATACAAATATCGATTTATGTTGTTACTTAAATTTTATCTGTTGGTGCTTTTGTTTATTTTAGATCTTGTTATTAATGAAATAATTTAATAAATATTTTAGTGGAAAGAGAATATTGTTCATGTGTTTTCTATGTTATTAGTACACATGTGTATCATGTCATGTTTGTTATCTTTTTATAATTATCTTATATACATACTCTATTTTTATGTTATCTTTCTGAACATAGCAACATTGCAATCTAACGAACATAATAACGTTGCAATGTGATGGACATAAATTGACGTCATAACGTGATGAACATAGGCATGTTGTCGTAACATAAACATACATTGTACTCCAGTGCACATCATCCTATCAGTGAAATGTGATGAACATTTCCTCATGTTGCGATGTGACACACTTATTCTAATGTTGCAATGTGACAAACAATTCTAAACATTGCAATGTGTCGAACAAATTAACTCTTAAATCTACAAAACATATTAACATGAAAATGTGATGAACATATAATGTTGCAATCTGATGAACATATTAAAGTCTCAATGCGACGAACATAGTAACATTGCAATCTACCAAAGGTAGTAATGTCGCAATGTGACGGACATAGGCATGTCGTCGCTATGTGGATATTAGCGTCACAATGCAACGGACATAAATAGAGGTTGCAATGTGTCCCACATATCCTCGTCATTGCAATATGATGAACATTTCCTCACATTGCAATGTGATGTACATATCCTCATGTCAGAATGTGACAAACACTTCCAAACGTCGAAATATGAAGAAGATATGCAAACATCGTAATGTAACAAACATTTCCAAAGGTTGCAATGTGTGGAACATATATGGATTTGGATAGGCATGTCGTCGCATTATGTCGCACATCATCTGATCGTCACAATGCGATGAAAATTTCCTAATGTTGCATTGTGACGCACTTATTGCAATGTCGCAATGTGACAAAAATTTCCAAATGTCGCAATGTGTTGAACATAGTAACGTTGAAATCTACCAAACATAGTAAAGTTTCACTATGAAGAACAAATAACATTGCAATGTGATGAAAATATAGTGTTGCAATATGACAAACATAGTAACGTCACAATGTTATGAACATAGTAACATTGCAATCTCCGAAACAAGGTAACGTCTTAATATGACGAAAATAGGCATGCCCTCGGAATGTGGATTGTAGTGTCGCAATAAGACAAACATAAGTACATGTCACAATGTGAAATACATAAATAGATGTCACAATGTGTCCCACATCACCCTGTCATTGCAACATGGAAAATATTTCCTCGCATTGCAATGTGACGCACATGTCCTGACATCGCAATGTGGCAAACACTTCCAAACATCGCAGTGTGTCGAATATGGTAAACTTGCAATGTACCAGACATCATAATGTTGCAATGTGAAGAACAGATATGGACGTTGCAATGTGAAAAACATTTCCAAACATTGTAATGTGTCGAACTTCGTAATATTGCCATCTACCATGCATAGTAACATCACAATATGACGAACATATACAGACGCCCCAATGTGATAGGCATTTCCAAACATCGTAAGATGTCGAACATAGTAGCAATGAAATCTACCAAACATTGTAACACCGCAATGCAACAAATATATATGGATATCACATTGTGAAGAACATATACACACATCACAATGTGACGAACAATTACTAACATCGCAATCGGACGAACATAAATTGGCTTTGTAATTGGACGAATGCAATGTGATAGACATTTACAAATGTCACAATGGGACAAACACAACCTCTGTCACAATTTGATGTACACAAACTAATGTGTCGATGTGAAAATCATTTTCCGATGTCGCAATGTGACGAACATAACCCACTATCAAACTATGACAAAATTATTTCGTTGCCATATTATGAGAAACATAAACCTTCGTCGTAATTTGATGACCATAACCTTATGATGTCAAGTGACAAACAAAAGCTAATGTCACATTCTGATGAACAAAATCTTATGTCAAAATGTGATGAAGAAAAGATGATTTGACAATGTGATGAACGAAAACTCATGTTGGCATGTGACAAACAAAACATGATGTCGCAATTTGAAAAACAAAATATCATCAACATTGCAATGCAATAGTGTCACAGTAAACTACAGTGAACATAATCAGCATGGCATACCATAATGAGATCCACATGGTCAATGAAGGTCATCCATGGGCATGTTCAACGATAATAAACATTGATCAACCATAGTCAACCATGGTCATGGTCAACCTCACTCAACCATGATAAAGGACAACCGGGGTCAACCATAGCCAACCTTTCCTTCCGAAAGCCAACCAAGTTCTACCAAAGTAAACCATGGTCATGGTTAGCCATACTCAACCATAGTCATTTTCAATTCAGGTATTATTCTATTAATACTTAAATAATATATTGTTAATGTATTACTACTTTAGTAATGTATTTATTAAAAATGTATGAATTCATTAATTAATTAAATTAAGACATTACAATATACATCAATGTCATTCATAAAATGACTTACAAGTTAAAAGAAAAATCTTGAGTAACGAAAGGTCGTAAACCACCATAAGATTGGAAACTACGTATTATATCTAGATCTTGTGTAGAAGTATTTAGAGAGATAAGTTCAATGAAAGGAACGTTACCCAACCATCAAACCGTAAAGAAGTTATTACAGAGACAGACTTAATACGACTGACATTCCACACTTCCTTTCTACAGTTAAATTAAAGCATTAGAGTTCATGAGCTTACCCGGCAATAGAGGAAGCTGGGAAGACATGTAACATTATGCCTACCTTACGCAGAGAAGGAACATCATTGTCATCGGTATTTATACACAGAGCGGCGTTGCAGAGGTTAACTCAGACAATCTTTTACGAAAGTGCACAAGCCAACCAAAGGAGAAATGGAGCATTAGATACCCAAGCTCCCTCGTATCGTAGATAAATGGTGAATAAATGCGTCGGGTCCTCGGGCCATGTGACTGTGGACACCTGGTATATTCATTTTGGTCATAATGACCTAGGACAGATATTGTGCAGGAAAGCTCATAACTCCCAACCAGAGAATTCAACGTAGTTCCCAACCAGAATTAACTATGCATTGTATCGAGCCACTAACCATGTTAGTGATAATCCTTGTCATGAAATCAAGTAGCTTCCATGATGGATAGTGAGATGCAAGGTGGTGACATGTCGTGCCAGGCAAGTTCCTAACCCCCACGTTAATATGTGTGTCTGAGTGACCCTTTTGTTGTTCAACTGGTGTATGTAAATCCCACTAATTAATGTATTTAAAACCACTACCACAATAGTTAGGGTGCGTGTTTAATTAGTTTCTGGTCGTTGCAAGGAGGCCAGACACACGACAATTCACTCTTTAAACTCAAAATATGCATTGCCTTGGACAACTATAGATATAAGAACCTTGTGTTAATGAGTTTTCCTCTAATATACATATTTTAATAATTCTTGTTATTTAGAATTATAAGGGGTTGTAATAAAGAGAAGAAGATGGATTGTATGAGATTATCATAATGAAGCCTGAAGTACCCCCTACACTTAGATGCGAGGAAGAGAGTACCAAGACTTGTTTGAAAGTGGGAACGTAGTGAAATGCTTTGGGTGGGTCTCTTAGTAAAGGTTAGAACTTTGTAGGCTATTCTTACTTTAGGCCCTATGGACATAACCAGTCCACAGTGTTATGAAGAGGCCACACTTTAACTTGTTATGACAAACGTTAACACATGTTTTGAGTAATAATAATCAACACGAGTTCATGGAAAAGGTAATCACCCTTTTCATTCGTTGATAAGTACATGTCGTATTCCGACCGTAATATTTTAATTGTAAACATATGAGGTATAACAGAGTAAAGGAGTTTTAATGCACTTAGAAATTTTATTTTTTTAGTTGGAAATTTCGGGGTACATTACAATAGATCCTTCAGAAATAGTGTCAAACCAAGCCATAAAAGAAGTCACTCATGTGGAGGTGATACCTTTCAAATCCATTGTCCCAGATATGAGTCTTTCATCATCGATGTTCCATATAATAAGTTACTCATAAGATGAGATCTTCCATCGAAGCAATTCCATACCTCGATAAAGGAGTGAGGGGTGTGTTTAAGCGCATGTTGTTCTAGGTATCACCCCATAGTGGGAATAAATATAATGGAGTCTACATAAATTTTTGTTTATTATTATTATTGTTATTTTTATTTTTAATGTTTTATTATTATCTTAATGTGCTATGTTACATGAACATATCTTACATACTAGTGTGTAAAATGACTCAACCATAAAATATTTTTTGTGTGATTTTATTTTTGGAAAACCATACTATTAAGATAATTGGGTGGTAGTTTGTAAATAAATAAATTATTGTTTCAAACAAATATCGTTAAATATTAAATCATTATTTGTTTCCTAAATCTAATAAAAAAAAATTCTAAACTAACAAAAAGGATTCCACTTTTAAACCCCAAATAAATTCTAAACGAGAGGAAGGGTTCCACTTTTAGTCTCATTGTCTACAATCTAATTAAACGGACTTTATTTGTTGGATAAGTGAAACCTAAGCCAACTTTAAATGTAGGGGCATGTTCCATTAAGTTCAACTTGGCACAAAACTATGAATATAATTTAGCCGACTTTATATTATAAGGGAATTCCATTAATTTCAACTTGTCACAACAATATAAATATATAGAGATAGCTTAAGTGATCAATGGAACTCAACAATATCATTCAAATTCAGAAAAATCGAAATACTGAAAAAGAGAAGATTGACTAAATGGGTTGTTCCACGAAAAGCATTGGAGACGTGGAACTAGCAGTGGCTGAAATCGGTTGTTCCAGAGAAAGCATTGGAGTTGTGGGAGTAGCAGTGGCTGAAATGGCCTGTTCCAGGAAAAGTATTGGAGATGTGGGAGTAGTGGTTGCAGATGCACATGGGAAAACAATGCAAGATGAAGGAGACAACGACGTCCTTCAAAGCTCAGGTAAGATATGTTGTAATTTCTATATCTAGTTGTTGTTGCTACAATTTTTTAATACTTATGTTGGATGTATTTTGTAAATTTGTATGGCAGCAAATACATATTTAATAACCGGACTATGCCAAGATGTTGTTTTGGGTGAAGTAGTTTCTCCATTGTGTAGATTACATGGAATGAAAGGCCACTTCTGACTATATTGAACCGAACGTTGTTTAAAGTCACGACTGAGCGTTTCCCAGTCTATGACGTAGCGTTTCACAACCATCCAAATATTCATTCCAACGCTCTGATACTCTTCCATATCAAAAGAACCCTTGGCGAGGAGGCTTCGTATAGACTGGTCGGTCTTTGGATGTGCAGACCCGATAACAACAGTGCCAACATTGGTGAGGGTGTTATCACAGTACGACTTCTTGAACATCCAGTTGTTAAGGTACATAAATACACAAAATTTGTGTGCGACAATCATCGTGTATTTTCACTCACACCATCAGTTGTAACAAAAGAACCCAAAGTCCGCCAAAATATATACAATTTGTGGATGCTTGATTTAAGGGACTTCAATATTCATTGGAAGAGACTTCCCCCATTGCTAAGGCTGTGGGATTATGTGTACGCTTTATCATCTTTAAATGGAGATGGAAGCAGCTATATATGGCAGCAAACACACAGTGATTCCTCAGAGGCAGAGGGATGGAAATTGGGTGCATTAAGGTGTTGGAATATATAATTCCTACTTATCTAACATACTTGCTAATGTATTGAGAGGTAGAGTTAATCTCTACGTGAGTTGTGTGATCCTATTATTAAGAGGTTGTTAGAGAGTTGGATTTGTGAGATCCTTGTTTGGTGTGTGGTTGAGATATTCTCTCAACCTCCCCAGTTATCTTTAGAATAAGTTAGATATAATAACAACTTGTACACTCTATATAATAGAGTCCATTGTATTGATATTGTAGGCAATTGAATATTTGTTCATATCACTCTACTCTCCCATTTTAACATGGTATCAGAGCTTTAGGGTTGGGCGTGACCCCCTGACGGGAGTGCCCAGAAATATGTGGAGAGTAGAGTAATTGTTTGTGTTTGCTTGTGTGAGTCCTGGCGTGTGCTCATTGTGCAAAGAAGATTGGTGCCTTCCTGTTGCTGAAGATAGTGCTGCAGTTGAGGAATAGATCATTGTTTGTGTTTGCTGTGCATTACTCTGATTTGTGTTGCCATATGCAGTCTCAGAGTATAAAGGGAAAAGGATCAAAGAGTTAATTTCTGTTGTTCAAAAATGGTTTGACTTTCCTGAGGGTACTGTTGAGCTTTACGCGGAGAAGGTGAACAACAGGGGTCTTTGTGCAATTGCACAAGATGAGTCTCTTCCTATAAGGGCTTGCTAAGATCATTGAGGCCCAAATCATAGAGCATATGATGATGGGGAAGGTGTAGCGCACGCATACGTTTGCGGTCAACAGAAGTTCAGGCTAAATATTTTAATCTTCAAGCATTCACTACAGGTGAACACAACAAGGCAGTGGAGGCCCAGCTTAATGCAGGATGTGAAAAGAAATTGTTGGAAGAGCCACCATTGTGATTGAGAGACCACTGCATAGTAGATGGAAGTTGACTGACTCGTAATCCGCTTGTTGTAGCGTTAAAGAAAATTATTGCATTTATGGCTTGTTTGTTGTAATTAATGGTCAGTCTTGTTCAATCTACTGCCAGCTGCTGAACGGGTGCAGGGTCTTCGACATTTGAGTGGAAAAGAATTGGCATTTCTGCCACAGAATACTGAAAACCTACAAAATCAATGTGGTCGTCAATGACATAAAGTTCTTTCCATCGAAAACCCAGTCGAAATTCATCATTCTGGAGATCAGAACCGAATACGGCCACGAGGATTCACCCAAACTAGAAGAGTGGCTTGTGGAGCAGTTGGGCGATTTCCTAATTCACCAGGACGACGCCGTGTTTGGGAAAACTCTGGCGGAGTTGCTGCCCAGAAGGGTCATCTGCATATGGAAGCCGTCACCCACAAAGGCTATCAACATCAATGAGTTTCTGAAACCTGTAGAGGGTGAGAGGTACTACAGTGGAGGTCGAGTTAGAGGTCGTGGGCGTGGTGATCTTGGAGGCCATGCTGGGACCCCAGCTGAAGGATGAGGTCATGGAGATCATGCCCATGCAGAAGCAGACGAGGGCCGGGCAGAGGACTCGATTCAAGGAATTTGTTGTTGTGTGTGACGACAATGGCCATGTAGGGCTTGGGGTCAAGTGTAGAAAAGAGGTGGCCACGGCTATCCGCAGAGCTATTATTTTGGCGAAGATTTTGGTTATTCCCGTGAGGAGGGGTTACTGGGATAACAAGATCGAGAAGCCCCATACTGTGCCTATTAAGGTCACTGGGAAGTGTGGCTCTGTTACCGTCAGAATGGGGCCAGCGCCTAGAGGTGTCGGGATCGTGGTTGCCCACGTGCCCAATAAGGTTTTGTAGCTGCAGTGCAATGGTTCGATCGACGAGTGCATAATGGAAGCGAATGGTCAAGAGAATGTTGCTAAAGAGAATTGAAGTGAGGTCTACGTTCCCATTTCGTCGGACTCACAGAGAGTTGATTGTGAGAAGTGTGATTGAGTTATGATTTTATAAGTATTGTTATTTATATTTTTTGGTTTGAACGTGTGCATAGTGTCATGTGAGACATGTAATTGAAAGCATGACTAGGATATTTTGATGTAGTGGTCCTAGAAAATTCTATGTACCTGAGCCCTTGTATACCCCGTAATGTGAAAAGTTCCTGGTAATCTAGAAACCACTATGTAAAGCATGGTTACAGGTAATCTGAGAAAACTTGGTGCATGGTTGAGGGTAATCCGAGAAAACCCAGAGCATGGTTACAGGTAATCCGAGAAAACCTGGTGCATGGTTGAGGGTAATATGAGAAAACCCAGTGCATGGTTATGGGTAAGCCGACAAAAACCCAGGTTGATGATGATGTAATGAAGGGGGGCTATGAGAAAGAATCGTTGAAAGAACCATGTAGCTGAAAAGGATTCCTATAGAACTGGCGGTTACAGCGGCTGATGACCCATGTATTCCGGTAGATGAATTTCTCTTTATATGGACGTCAATAATCAGATGCAGGTACAAGAGGAAGCACATGGAGATATGACCACATAGATATTTAGATAACTAGTCATTAAGGGAGAGTGTTGGAATATATAATTCCTACTTATCTAACATACTTGCTAATGTATTGAGAGGTAGAGTTAATCTCTACGTGAGTTGTGTGATCCTATTATTAAGAGGTTGTTAGAGAGTTGGATTTTGTGAGATCCTTGTTTGGTGTGTGGTTGAGATATTCTCTCAACCTCTTCAATTATCTTTAGAATAAGTTAGATTTGATAACAACCGGTACACTCTATATAATAGAGTCCATTGTATTGATATTGTAAGCAATTGAATATTTGTTCATATCATTCTACTCTCCCATTTTAACATAAGGAAGGGGAAAAACAAAGAAATGAATTCATTGAATTGTGAATGGCATTGGGAATATGTTAATGTTGATACTCGGCCTCCCAGGAACTTGAACTTTGATATAATGTCGCAAAGGCTCCCACTGTATGTCGAGATTCAGCTACTGCATGAATTCGTGAATGATGCCATTGTTATGAAAAGAATTTATATGAGATGTCTGATCCCTGATTACACTCTTAACAAGTCCGATTATAGTTACATTTTCGTGCTTCCTAATGGCAACATCAACCATATTAGTGAACGCAGTTTGTGCTCCATCACAGTTGGGGGTAGTGGAATCTGGACACAGAAGGTAGGATTGGATGAGGAGAGGACCAGAATTGTGGAAGAACATGAATGGAATGATTTTGTGGAGTACTGGAATGATGAAATGAGACGCCAACAGAAATGGCGTGTCCCCTCTCGAGAAAGGAGCGCAATCAAAGTCTTCACGGGGTATAATCAATGGAGGCTAAAACAGAAAGTAGAACTTACAGAGAAAAAAACACACAATGAGGTTGTAAATGAGCACTCCACTATTAGGGTGGCGCAAAACGGGCCTATATACGGATATTCATACCTGGGTTTAAGGGTTGAGAGAGCTCCGTAATATATCTCAAACGGCATCTGATAAAATGTTTTAATTTGGTGACCACGATTTTCATAGCAATTTCAGCATTTTTAAAATAGCATACTTTTGTTCTTCAAAACATGATTTTATGTTTAAAATAACATGTTTTTGTTCTTCAAAAATCAGGATTTCCATAATTTATTAAAAAATGAAGTTTCAGCATAACATAATCCGTAGTTTAAACAATTTTTACATTAAAAAATTTATATTTTTATGATTTTGAAAAAATAAAATAAATTTCCTGTTATTATGGTTTAATTAAAATTTGATTTTTATGAGAAGATATGCTTGAAAAAATAAAAAAAATATTTCATTATTATAGTTAAATGCTCACAATTATTGGAAATGGGTATGTTTAACGATCTTTTAAAAATTCAAATAGTATGATTATCAATTGAAGATGCTGACTCTTTTTAGTCCTTCCAAATCAATGAATAGGATATCATATTCATAACTTTCTAACATTTTTTTAATGCATGCAAGTAGTTTCATATTCTCCATGGAAATAGTGTCCAGCTTAATGAATTATGTCTTTTCAAGAAAGTGGTGTAGACCGTAATGAATTCCAAATTCCAAAAGTGGCAAACGTAATGAATTCTTCCATAAATGAATTCCCACCGCCATCAATGCAATTGTAGGATAATATTACTGTATTAAATGCCCAAGATTGCTGGAAAGATGTTGATATCCCAGTCTTCAATTCATGACATTGGTGGACTTATGGGAATAAAACGACAACGTAATTCCTACACTTATGAGATTGATTACTTTGTACATTATTAATAAATTTCATATGCATATAAATTGGATCGGTTGGGTTCAATCCTATATACCTACACCCTCATACTCATTTCTCCTTCTATCACCATTTCCCCATTAGGCTTTTTTTTTCCAATACTCAGAAAGTAGGAAACTAAAGTCTTCAGGCGATTTGTTGTCCAATGAATTTTTAAACATTGTCCTATAATTAACTTAACCTCATGAAGCATTAGGGTTTAGTATTTTCATCAAATTTGAAATGAATTGACATTTAACAGTGTTTATTGTCTCAATATTCAATATTTATCCTTTTCCTTTCCTTTTAACAGAGAAAAGTATCCATCAATCCATACCATGTGATTTGTTATGCACTGTGTTAGAGTATATATTTTTCTAGGTTTCATTAAGACACAAAAATATACCATGGGTTTTGAATTTTCTCTTCTCATTTGTAGGTTAATTATCGCATAGAGTCTCTAAATATTTTCACCTCAAATAATAATATATTTGTAATAGAGACCCCATGCCTGTTCCTCGGCAGGGTTCGCTGACCTCCTGGTCAATGATCCTTCATTTTCTACACTGAGCTAGATTAGCTCCTTCGAGTCCTGGCTGGAACCTCAAATTAAACAATCCATACGTCCTCCACGAAAACCCCACCTACGTAAATATGCACTAGCCATGAGTCTTCACCTCGACACGGCCACGACGTTATGACATCAGGCCATGCCAAGAGATGCCTTTCAAAAATTGGGATTTTGGGAGTGTTGGCGTGATACAAACCCAACACCCAAAATATATGAAACCCCAAACTTTGATTGAGCCTATCCACACAGCTAGATCCTCCCTTAACTCACATCCATATGACCACAAATGTGACCAATGACCACAAATGTGACCACAGCCTCAACCCAATAGGGATTTCGGAATTCACGACTTCACGATTCCTGTGCAAGCGCTCCTGGTCTTTCAACCTCCAAAACTCCGAAAATGGCTACCGGATGGCAAGATCCTCCCTTCAGCCTTGTCCACGTGACCTTGTCATTTTTCCTAGGAATACTCCTCCGAGCACTTCGGCTTTCACGATTCTGGGGAATTGCGATGCAACTCCAACCTCTCGCCCTTCAAATTCCTGACTCCTGGAAACCCGGTGACCTAGATCTATGGTTCAGATATGTCGCTGACCAACGGTCATGATTTTTTCGGTGTTTTCCTTTCACAATTTTGGGGAAGGCTTCCCCTCTAATTTCTTGGTGCCCAAATGTTCTATTGGTGTAGATCTATGACACCTATCACCCCGTATCCAACGGTCCAGAATGATTTCGTGATTCTGACGATTTTGAGTCCTCGCTATTCACCACCCTTCTATGCGTAAGTCACAAAACCCTGATGACTTCCAGATCTTCACCATGTGCCCTCCACAATGAATTATTTCGGGATTTTGTAATCCTCAACTCCGAGCATGTTGTTCTCCAACCCCAAAAACCAAAATAAGAAGTCCCCCCTTGTGTGAAAGAAGTTAGATTCCACGTGCCTCCTGCAGATATGACGACTGTCACTCTATGACATCAGATCTGACGACTCAGAACCACTCTCTCTCATTCTTCCCTTCCCACGTCTAGACATGGATTTAAATGGTCCATATCTTCTCCTCTGTAGCTTATTCGATGGCTGTCGACGCTCCTCCTCCTGAGCTTGTGTTTCTCTCAAACTTAGAATATTTCTAAGCGTTGAAGGTCTCGTCCTTCTGTTGTTCTCTTGCGAGTCATGTAAACCTTGGGTTTCTATTGCGTTCTAGAAATGCTATCCCTTTTGAGATTTCTCTATTTCTAAGGCGCTTGGCCTTTCTCCGCGTATTCTTCCGAAGACTTATTGTGTTCCTTCTCGCACACTTTCACAGCACTTGACCTTCTGAGATTCTTTGAATGTGAAACAAGTTTACTACGCGCTTTCTCCTTACACTTCACTAGCCTTCGCATGGCCGTCGTTCAACACCTTCACTTGAGTTTGTTCCTGGTGCACCCCTTGCACACATCTTTTCCCTCCTTGAGCTTCAACTGCTCGGACCTCAAAGGTATGTGTCTCTTCTGTCCCTCGAAGAGATGAAAGTGGTCTCTTGGCAACTCCTACTCAAGCATACCTTGCTTAGCCAACATAGTGTTCAGTAACACTGTGAGTGTCTTCTCCTTTACACTTCTCTTATCTCGGAACTCAAAATAGAGTTCTTACTCACGTGCACTCTATGCACTTGCTCAATGCCCTCTTGGGAGAGCTTCACATAATTCTCACAATTTTGTCATCTCTGTGCCTTCCTCTGCACAGCCTTCACCTCCGAGTTGTTCAGCAACCTTGAGGCTTATCCCCTTAAGTTGATGATTCCTCTGGTAGGCCCTCCTGACACGTCTCTGTCTGAATTCCACATAACTGAGAAGTTCACTCTTGCACAGGCTTAAAGAACCCTTAGTATTTTGTAATGCGACCTCTTGCATGAAGCCACAAAGAGCCAAACTGAAACCAACAAACTCACAAATAGATAGCAAAATCTATCTATCACTTGCAGACAAAATCTAACATACATCTACAACGTTGACACATGAAAGAGATATTCATTCATAAACACACAAAGACTTAAGTGTAGGAAAAAATGCTCTTTTTATTAATAAGAATGGCCGTTACAATATGGGTAAGATCAGACTGCTACAGAGTCTCGACCCTCATCTCTCTTCCTTTTATACATGCTAGTTCTGATGAATACAGATACAAAATATGTTTTTACAATAGGGCGTTCCTCGATCTCTTCCCTCCATCTCACCTACTCTCATAAATTACATTGAATTACATTCAATGGCTATCTACTCCGAATCAGACCTAGATCTCAGCCTTTCAACCATTAAAGGTGACACTAATTCTTGCCTGCTCAAAAGCACAACTTTTGCTCTCTCATCCTTACAAACATTAAATTTATTTTAATTAAAATTTTAAATTTGAAAATCGAGAGGGTTGATGCCTCTCTTCTCATTGAATGCACGTTGTGATGTGTTAGTTGGTCGGTGCATGCTGGGTGAAGTGATGCTCCTGCATCGCATGTAACGTAAATCACATTAATGTTGATGAAAGAAAATATTAGCAGTGTCATTATTGTAACAAATATTTTGAAATTGAGATTTAATATGGGTATATTTTGAAACTATGATTTAATGTGGGTATAATGACTTTTTAGGAATTATGACAAATTCTGTCAATCCATGATGTCTTAAGAATTATGCAATTCCCTATTTCACTATAGAGCATGCGAGAGTTTTTCCTTATTTTGGGGCCATCTCTTAAACCCCCACTATGATGTGATTAAGTCTACTTGCGAAATATATGACACATATCGAACAAATAACAATCATCCCTACATCCTCTAATTTTTTTACAAGGAAATCAAACCTAGGAGTGAGATGAGTTGCACTTCCCCAAATATCATATCTTCTCAAACTGAAGTTCAAATACCCTCAAAATATTGGTTTCAAACACCTTAGCGTGTCTTGCACAAAATAACCTTCCCAAAAGCCCGTTATGTCTTCATATGGACAATAAAAATTAATTAATGTGACCATTTCTTCCAACTCTTGAAAGAATGGATCAACACCTATACCTGAACCAAATATTATGGGGCTGAAAAGCACCCATTAAGTATTGACTAGATATACCTACTACGTCTACAAAAATAGATTTCAAATCACCGAATAACTTTTCCAAATCACTCTAGATCTTTGTCCCTTCACTTGTTTCTTGATTCAAGATCACATCAGCCTTATGGAGCTCCAAAATTCTTTTACGGGATTTGTTCTTTTAGGGGATACTAAAAACTCGCATGTTAACTAACATGAAAATCACGGGAACACCTCCTTTTGGTTATATGATGCAAGTGAAAAGAATACATAAAATAAAAATATGATGTAAATGAAATGAATACATAAAATAGGAAAAACATATGAGAGATATTGATATTGGTATTAGTGTTGTGTACATTTCCTTGATAAACATACTGTGGTGGACTTCATGAATTCTAAATATTTTTTATGATTTGGTGCTATATTGGTTTTATAAACAATATAAAAAATCGTTGGATATGATGCCAAAACTCACATGGAATGATATGTTATACAACATGTTTTATTAAGGATTGCAATGGTATATCGTTGACATGGTTATGTTGTTGAGAAAAGCATATATAATACAAGTATGAAGATTCGTGGTTACTTCGTGTACCACAAATATACCACCCAACATAAATTCGAGCTTGCGTTTTGATACATGATACAGTGGAATCGACCCAACGTTGATCACATTAAGTATGGTAGGTGAATATTGACGGTAGATGTGTTGCAATGGATATTATACTTAACAAGATATTGCCACATGGAAGTTGATTTCAATTCAATATTACCAACATTCATTTTCACATGCAAAACCACCACTTGGTCAACTTATGGTTATTGAAATGGATTTTGATTTGGATCACAATCATTTCTTTGTGGTTTTGTTCGGATCCAAATCTCTGCTCAAGATTTTTCCTCGTATTTCTATGTGTTAACTCTCAAAAACGCACCGGCATTTTTTAAGGAAAGATGCCTAATCTTGTAGGAAAAAATTTTCCAGCTTCCCTAGCTCCAAATCCAAATCTGATTGCATCATTGGAAAGCTTATGATCTGTAGTTAAAAATCGACTATTTGAATGTGCGAAACAGATATTCTATGGATGAGAAAATTAATTTTTACCAAAGGCATTTTTTGCTGGAAATTCTGACTTTCGGTGGTTTAGGCGAACATGACGACTGTTCATTAACCACCGAAAGCTGCGCTTTCGGTGGTAAATTCGCACAGAATCTTTCCAGTTAACCACCGAAAGCCTGTTTTAACCAGAATTTTTGAAAT